>CM074284.1:29196031-29211031 GCA_037194245.1 Opsariichthys bidens
CCGGGTTAATGTAGAGTGTTTCTGATATGTATCTTTGAAAATGGCCTTCATCGCGCTTCAGGTGATGGTGAGGTCGTGGAGCAGGTGATCAGTCAGCAGTCTGCGGAGACTGAGGAGGTCCGTCACAGCGCCTTGGATTTTGCCATCCGCCAGCTTCAACAGCATCATGACAGACAGGTCGCAGCTCAGGGAGAAGGTGGCGTTCCTGCTGCTGCCCGTGTGCTAGAGCCTGGAACTCCCCGCAGAGGTGCCTACACATTGAACTCTTGTGGCATTTACATCACATCCTTGTACTCTTTTTGAAGTTAAATCTAATATTTCTGTTTTATTGCATAGTGTCGCTGAACGATCGCATGGAGGTGCAGTCTCCACCTAATGTGGGTTTACGGCGCAGTGGACAGGTAGAGGGAGTTCGGCAGATGCACCAGAATGCTCCACGCAGTCAGATGGCAACAGAGAGGGACCTTCAGGCCTGGAGACGCAGGGTGGTGGTACCTGAGCTTACGGCAAGTGGCTACAGGTGAGTTTTATTTATGAATTCAATTTTATCTGCGTACACATTAAGCCCTTTATTTAACCCTGTAGATTGGCAAAGAAAAAAATCTTAACATCCTTTGTGGAGTATTAAATTAAATGTTTTTTCATTTTCATGTGTATGTTGTATTGTGACACATTAACCTTGTAGTCTTTAAAAACTGAAGTTCAGCTGTTGCCCTTAAAATGTTTCACATTAGGGCAATAATTAAAAACCTCTCGGGTTAAAAATGTAACCCAGTTCCCTGAGAAGGGAACGAGATGCTGCGTCATGGTGTTGATGCCTCCAGTGTGACCGGTGTCTGAAGCACGTGTGCAAACACGCCAATTCTATTGGCTGGTGGAGGTCAGATGATGCCGTGTATTTGCGTCAAGACCATAACAGGGCACCAACATCTAGGGCTTTCATGGTCAATGAATTTCCCTTTTGGTGATTTTTAGTGGGTCAGTATCCCTAACAGACTTTTTTTAACAGACCCAAACCACTCAATGCATAAGCAAGAACTGAATCTTTTGACAGAATGTCAAACATAAACCTGGCAATAAGCTTGATGGGTTATTGTATAACGGTTAGTTTCAATCCGCGAATCTGACTGGACGAGCGTCTTTAGGACTGCTGGTATTTCATCAGTATCAGTACTCCGTGTCTCCAGCCACATTTACACTGCTGGTCTTGATAGCCAATTCCGATTCCAATTTCCCCCCTCAGAACAATTGACACATTCACAATTTCGATTTTTATTAAGTTTAACTTTGTCAACTTGAAAACGTAACTACAGTTTGATTCAAGTAACGTTCTCTTAACAATCTGGTTCTATTCCAAGTGCACCACACCTGAAGTAAATTTACATCTCGTGTCTTTTACAGCATCTCACCCAAGAAACGGCATTCTAAACGTGGAGCTCAAGTAAAAAAAACTTCAACTGTTTTTTTCACCATTCCGCTGCCCGCATCTTGTTTAATAACGCATTCCTAAATGAACAACGGGCGCTTGGCGCGCTTCTACGCTCATAGTGTCAGATGAGAGCGGTTAATCAGGCGTGCCATCATGCGGTCAGATCATTTTCTTGTTTTAACTGTTCATCATTGCTGAATTGTCAACATGCATCTAATTATAACGTTTGCTAACATTTTTATTCAAACCCACAATTTCTAGGTTAAAAAAAAACAATAAAATCATGGTGAAACATTAAATTCGAATTAATCAAAAAAATTGGAAGCCCTATGGTGACTCGACTGGTCTTCCATAGCATCAACACCGTGACGCAGTGTCGAAGTTCCCTTTAAAGGGAACCAACTCAATGTTGATTATCAGACTTTGTCCGACTAGTAAAAATGGTCGATTTGATGGCAGTGGTTGAGCTTGGTTATTAGCATTCAGACAGGCTGTATAACAATGCAAATGACTTGTTCATTTAGGGCGCAGGAGTCGTTCAGAACAACTAAGGGCGACGAGGAAGTCAGCCTTTACAACATCAGGAGAAGAAGAGTGACTCACGCCAGCTTCAGGGTAGGCTTCTTTTCTCCTTATGAACTGCATTGTGGATGTTCATGTCAACACTGAGCGAACGCCATTAAGGTGAGATGGTTCTGCCCATAGGATGATTCCGACGACGAAGGTCCATGCCTGAAACGTGCACAGTCACGGAAACGGCAGAAAAACCAGCAACGCAAAGAGAGTCTGGCTGAGGAGTACATCGAGTTCTCATGCGAGGAAGGGGAAGAGACGGCTTCTTCCGAGGTTGAGCGTTTGCGAAAATCTGCTTTTTGAAACTCTGCTATATTAGAAATGCCAATAACAATGTGTGTGTACGTTTGATTGGTGCAGGACAGTGAAATCGAGGGCAGTGATGTTGATTTGTCCATTGAGGATGAAGAGGAATGGAGGAGCGATAGCTCAAGGTATAATCGTTTTTAAAAAGGAAATCTGTAATATCTGCAGGTTAGCTTCCAATAATACTTCCGTTAAATGAAAAGAAATTCATTTTATACTCTTATCTGCTAATTATTAGTTTAATAATAATATCTCTGTTTCAAAAAGTAAGTGATTATAAACACATTCAGCAGGGTCCACTTTAGATGCACCTTTAAACTGATAAGACGTCCATATAGTGATTTAAATCCATGTTGTCATCGCTAACATATTCATGAGGGAAAGACTTACACTGTCTGTTTGTTCGTACCTGAAGCCACTCCTCCAGCGATTATTCCGACTGGATGGCAGATGCAGGAATAAGTTTGCGACCGTCCGCGTCTCCGTCCTCTCGCCGACGTGCTACGCGCAGGATCAGCAGCTCTGAGGAAGAAGATGAGGAGGACGAAGAGGCAGCCGATGAGGAGCAAACTCTAGATGAAGACGAGCAGATGTCTTCACCCCGAAAGCACAAGAAGGCCAAAAGCAAAATTCCAAAGGTATCTATCGGGCTGTACAACACATCCATTACTGTAAGGCCTCATGGCGTACTTCTTTTTCGTACTTTGCATAGGTGTAAAAAAAAAAAAAAAAATGCGTGATTGGTGCTGTACGTAATTGTGTGCCGCGTGCTTCCCCTCAATAACAAAATATATACACAACAAAAATAACAGCGGTGAGAGAAAATCTGGTCATGGCAATGTGTATATACGTTTGCACAAGATCTGGAATTTGGCTTTCTGGTCAAGTCACGTTACATTTATTTATATATACAGTACTGTGCAAAAGTTTTAGGCAGGTGTGAAAAAATGCTGTAAAGTAAGAATGCTTTCAAAAATAGACATGTTAATAGTTTATATTTATCAATTAACAAAATGCAAAGTGAGTGAACAGAAGAAAAATCTACATCAAATCAATATTTGGTGTGACCACCCTTTGCCTTCAAAACAGCATCAATTCTTCTAGGTACACTTGCACACAGTTTTTGAAGGAACTCGGCAGGTAGGTTGGCCCAAACATCTTGGAGAACTAACCACAGTTCCTCTGTGGATTTAGGCAGCCTCAGTTGCTTCTCTCTCTTCATGTAATCCCAGACAGACTCGATGATGTTGAGATCAGGGCTCTGTGGGGGCCATACCATCACTTCCAGGACTCCTTGTTCTTCTTTACACTGAAGATAGTTCTTAATGACTTTCGCTGTATGTTTGGGGTCGTTGTCATGCTGCAGAATAAATTTGGGGCCAATCAGATGCCTCCCTGATGGTATTGCATGATGGATAAGTATCTGCCTGTACTTCTCAGCATTGAGGATACCATTAATTCTGACCAAATCCCCAACTCCATTTGCAGAAATGCAGCCCCAAACTTGCAAGGAACCTCCACCATGCTTCACTGTTGCCTGCAGACACTCATTCGTGTACCGCTCTCCAGCCCTTCGGCGAACAAACTGCCTTCTGCTACAGCCAAATATTTCAAATTTTGACTCATCAGTCCAGAGCACCTGCTGCCATTTTTCTGCACCCCAGTTCCTGTGTTTTCGTGCATAGTTGAGTCGCTTGGCCTTGTTTCCACGTCGGAGGTATGGCTTTTTGGCCGCAAGTCTTCCATGAAGGCCACTTCTGACCAGACTTCTCCGGACAGTAGATGGGTGTACCAGGGTCCCACTGTTTTCTGCCAATTGTGAGCTAATGGCACTGCTCGACATCTTCCGATTGCGAAGGGAAGTAAGCATGATGTGTCTTTCATCTGCTGCAGTAAGTTTCCTTGGCCGACCACTGCGTCTACGGTCCTCAACGTTGCCTGTTTCTTTGTGCTTCTTCAAAAGAGCTTGGACAGCACATCTGGAAACCCCTGTCTGCCTTGAAATTTCTGCCTGGGAGAGACCTTGCTGATGCAGTATAACTACCTTGTGTCTTGTTGCTGTGCTCAGTCTTGCCATGGTGTATGACTTTTGACAGTAAACTGTCTTCAGCAACCTCACCTTGTTAGCTGAGTTTGGCTGTTCCTCACCCAGTTTTATTCCTCCTACACAGCTGTTTCTGTTTCAGTTAATGATTGTGTTTCAACCTACATATTGAATTGATGATCATTAGCACCTGTTTGGTATAATTGTTTAATCATACACCTAACTATATGCCTACAAAATCCCTGACTTTGTGCAAGTGTACCTTGAAGAATTGATGCTGTTTTGAAGGTAAAGGGTGGTCACACCAAATATGGATTTGATTTAGATTTTTCTTCTGTTCACTCACTTTGCATTTTGTTAATTGATAAATATAATCTATTACCAAGTTTATTTTTGAAAGCATTCTTACTTTACAGCATTTTTTCACACCTGCCTAAAACTTTTGCACAGTACTGTATATACCACATTATACTATAGATTGCTTTCGAGGGGACCCATAATGCCCCTTTCACAAGATGTAATATCAGTCTCTGGTGTCTCCGAGAGTTTCAGCTCAAAATCCTCCACAGATCATTTATTATCGCTTGTCAAATTCGCCTCTATTTGGGTGTGAGGAGCAAAAACACGCCGTTTCTGTGCGTGTCCCTTTAAATGCAAATGAGCTGCTGCTCCAGAAGAGGGCGGAGCTTTAACCGCTCAACAACAACAAAGCTGGAGAATCTCACGCAGACAAAATGAGGAAAGTGTTCAAACTGATGCAGAGACTCAGGAAGACGTTTCTGAACGGTTAGTGGATAAATTGATGCAGTTGCTGTGGAGTTGATCACGTGTCGTCACGTTCATCTGTTTTCCTCGAATCGACCCTCGTTTGTGAAGCGGTCCGGCGTAAAATGACGGCATCGACAACACTCGACGACAACAACTCTAAAGCAGCCCAACATGGCCACGCCCCCTTTGATGAGTGTTCTCAGGGGCGGGGTTTATGTAGATTTTGGGGTTCATGATGTCACCAAGCCAGGAAGAAGCTCATTGTAGTCCTTAACTGTGATTCCTATAAAAGAAAATATCTCCTCTGCATTGAACTTTGTGCATCGTAACTAGTTTATAATAAAACAGCAACATTACACACTAACAAAAGTGAAATAATCAACCACCCCTTTAACTGAAGCGGCTTTACAGTGTTAAACATGTAACAAAGCTGACTATCGCTGTCGATTAGGATTACAACTTCATTTTCTGCTTAAGCGGCTCTCCGCGAATGTCCGACGCCTACGGACTGAACAGAAGAAAAATACCAGAGAAGATTTCCACGTCAAATAAGGCTCAGAGTCAAGGCGTTTACCAGCCAGAGCGAACTTTTCCAGAAACGACTCCCAAAACGCACTCCAAACGAACGTTCGTTATTCGATTTTAGCTTGACGTAGATTGAGGCCTTTACTGTCACTGTTACAGATTCTGATACGATACTTTTGAATTGAAATCTCAACTTGGTTCTGAAGTTATTGTACTGACTGAAAATGGTTTGAATTCGTTTTCTTATTCTCAGCCACCAAAACCGAGGCCGCCCATTAACCGAGAGATCTCGAATGAGTTCCGTCCCCCGGCGTGGATTACTGACGTCATTCCCCGAAAGGCCCCCTTCGTCCCTCAAATGGGAGACGAGGTACAGGATGAGTTTCTCTCGTCTCGTCTGTTTTAACGTACGGCTGATCCAAGTCTGCATCCACTCTCTGTTTCTGTACACAGGTCATCTATTTTCGTCAGGGTCACGAGGCGTACGTGGATGCCGTCTGTAGGACAAACCTGTACCACATTAACCTAGACAGACAGCCATGGAAGAAGATGGAGTTAAGAGTAAGATCCGAACAGGATTTTACTGATTTGTTCTTGTCAGATGCAGTCATTCATAAGTGTTATTGTGCATACAAACATCACAAGTCAGTAGCTATATTTGCATCCATATATTTTTATGCAAATTTTGTGATGTCGCATAAAAATATACTGGATGGAAATGCCGAAATGCACACAAAAAAATGTATGCGCTCAGTTAAGGTGGAAAATATTTTTTATCCGGTAAGTGCGATGGAAACGCGTTTACCGAATTGATTCCTGGGCGCAGAACAAGTGATGCTCATGTGACTTTGCCTCAGCGGATAATGTAATTAGATAACTGAAGTAGTACCAATTTTGAAATGCCTGAACCAAAGTCTGACATCAGAATGATTTGGTATCATTTCCTCCCCGACGCGTCCCACGATCACGTTCCCAAACACGAGGAATCCGGATATGACAGCATTTATTGCATTTCATCTGGAAGTGCAAGTAATTAATTATGTGAGGAAAAAGTCTCACTGACGACACCCGTTCAACAAATGTGTCATTCTATTACTGATTACTTTCCCATGAAGTAAAGATGGAACACATGGAATGGAAACGATGCTTTATCTGCAAATGTTTTATGCAAATGCAAAGTTTAATTCGCATCTTTGGATGGAAACACAGCTAGCGCAGCAAGGCTATTTTTATTTGTCTGCATTTATTTGTTGTAGTGACCAACAACAAGCCACAGATGCTGTCATAAGGTTCTATTTCCTTGTACTTAACCATGAACATTTCTTTAAAAAAAATGCATGCAACTCACCTAACCTTTAATGTTTTCAGCATGTTTGGCTTTGACAATTGTAAATCGTGTTTCTATCAGGACCAAGAATTTGTGAAAATAACCGGGATCAAGTATGAAGTCTGCCCTCCAACCCTGTGTTGCCTGAAACTGACCCAGATTGACCCTGGAACGGGCAAAATAACAGACAGATCCTTTTCAATAAAGTAAGTTGGCAAGCAGTGCTGGGTAGATCACATACCCATTTTAGTCCGTTACTGAACACTGATTACCTGATGATAAAAATTGTAGTCAGGGTTCCTACTCGGTTTGTAAAAGTATGGAATGTCCAGGGCTGGAAAAGTATGGAAAAAAGAAGGAAGTGTGTTTTCATGCCAGCAGCGTATTGATTCTTTAGTGATTGTCAAACTCGACTGAATTCAAGATTCACTTTATTACGCAAAAATGCAGGTTATAAGCTTACGGAGCCTCTAAAAGGACCATTGGAAAAAAATAAAAATATACACTACCCGTCAAAAGTTTTTATTGAAATTTAAGCAGTTCAAGTCCAGTGAATAACCTGAAATGGTACAAAGGTAAATGGTAAACTGCCAGAGGTTAAATACAAACGTTTAGGTTACCAAAAACCTAAAAATAACGAGCATTTCAGAGTTTTGCAAAAACTCCTTTTTCAGGGAACAAGTAATGGGTTAACAACTTACAGCTGTTCTGCAGCAACGGAAGTAAATTAAGCCTTTAAAGTTGATGCTAACAATTCCTACAGGTGTCCCAACTTTTGTTGATTACTTACAAACCCTCAGTCTGTATAAAAGCAAGTGTTGGAACAGACTGTGTTACTACACCCTCTTAAGCATTATTTGGACTGTATTGTACCGCAGGAAGTAGTATATTGCTCTCATAAAGGCGAGAAAAAGGCAATTAACAAAGGAAGACAGACAGACCATTATAACCCTTAAAAGTGTAGGTCTTTCCTTTAGAGAAATTGCAAAGAAAGCCAAGGTGTCAGTGAGTACAGTTTCCTATACCATCAAAAGGCATTTGGAAAGTGGAGGAAACTCTGACAGGAAGATGTCTGGCAGACCCAAAGCCACAACGGAATCAGAAGACAAGTTTCTGAGAGTCAACGGCTTCAAGCACAGCTTAACACTGGTCGAGGTAAGCAAGTCTCAGTTTCAACTGTGAAGAGAAGACTTAGAGCTGCAGGTTTGACAGGTCGAGTCATTGCTAAGATGGCAAAATAAGAAAAAGAGGCTTGCCTGGGCCATGAAGCACCGCCAGTGGACTACTGAAGACTGGAAGAAGGTGTTATGGACTGGTCACGCAGGGTTTTTGTACGCCGTCGAGTAGGCGAAAGGATGGTTCCTCGGTGTGTGACACCAACTGTCAAACATGGAGGAGGAAGCGTGATGGTCTGGGGCTCTTTTGCTGGATCCAGAGTGGCACCCTGAACCAAAACTGCTACCACAGCATTCTGCAGCGCCATGCAATAGCCTCTGATATGCACCTAGTTGGTCAGGGGTTCATCCTACAGCAAGATAATGACCCAAAACATACCTCCAGGTTATGTCAGAACTACCTTAGAAGAAAAGAACAAGACGGTAGGCTTCAAATCATGGAATGGCCAGACTTAAACCCCATCGAGCTGGTTTGGGATGAACTGGACAGAAGGGTGAAAGCAAAGCAACCTACAAGTGCAACACATTTGTGGGAACTTCTGCAACAGTGTTGGGAAGAACTTTCCGAACAATATTTGATTTCCATTGTAGAAAGAGAGTGTGTTCGGCTATTATATCTGCAAAAGGTGGCTACTTTGAGTCAATTTAGATTAAATTTTGTTACACAAAACGATTCCATGATTTCTTTTTTATCTCCAATTGTTTATTTGTTCTACGCTTTAATTTCAGAGTACACTGAGACATTAAACTGCGTAAATTTCAATAAAAACTGGAAAAATGGAGGCGTTCTAAAACTTTTGACCGGTAGTGTGTGTGTGTGTATATATATATATATGTGTGTATATGTATATATATATGTGTATATGTATATATGAAGACTTTTGCACCATCAGCCCATTTCGGGATGTGGTTTCTTAGCCGCCGTGGAGACCTGAGGTCTTGATATATCATGTACTGCCCTAACGGAAGCCAAATTTTCAACACTTTAAAAAAAAAAAAAAAATTATAGACCCTTGAGCTTGGCAAATAGGCCAATGCTCACAGCCGTATTGTGCCATCAGCCCATTTCCTGTCATGGTTTCTCCACCACGACTGAGGATGCGTTAAGTTCGACATCAGGCCTTAATATTAGAGATATTAACCTAAGAAAAGCCAAATTCATGAGCATCCATGCTCTCATTTTCTCCACTGTAATAAGGCAGATTTACAGATTACTGTACCAAATATGAATCATTTGTTAAATATGGTCTAAAAATATAGAGAGGTTAGGAAATTAACTCTTAAAGTATGAGATTTTGAAATGGAAAATGTGTAGGATCTCCTTACTTTTGACTTAACGTGTTTATCACGGTCATTTGAATAGGATGATCTTCTAGCAGATTGATATAAAAATGCAAAGAAAAAGGAGAAAAAGTGTTAAATGTATCAACAACATGAAGTTCATCAAACATTACAATATAGCATATATTTTATGAACGCATGTAACAGCAATAGGCCATTTTAGAAAGAAAAATTATTGGGGAGAATCTGTGAATTAAGAATAATTTAGTGCCGTTTTGTGAATATTAAGTAATCATGTAACTAATTAGAGTATTTAAAATGATCCTTTGAATAGCTTTTTAAGCAGAAGTAATTGTTTTGGTGCCGTTTTTCCTTAGATATCACGACATGCCGGATGTAATCGATTTTCTGGTGCTGCGTCAAAGCTACGACGAGGCACGGAACAGGGTGTGGAGATCCAGTAAGTTGTCCTTGGAATGGAGTCGAAAGTTTGTGGTGGTTCCTTGCATCAATGCAGTCGTGTCTGTTCTGGTTTTCATCTAGATGATCGGTTTCGCTCTGTGATCGATGACGCCTGGTGGTTTGGGACCATAGTTTGCCAGGAACCATATCAGGCCGAGTATCCCGACAGCCATTTTCAGTGCTTCAAAGTCAAGTAAGCCCAGACTTGGCTTGAATTATTTGGAGCTGTGGCGTATCGTCTGTGATTTCTAACTGACTGATTTTTGCAGATGGGATAATGGCGAGACCGAAAAGCTGAGTCCATGGGATGTGGAAGCTATTCCTGAAAATGGTACTTCTGACCATTTAAGCTTGATAAATTCAATGCAAATCAGCAGTCTTTGCACTAAATTTAGGCGTTTTAATAAAGCAAATGGTCTGTTCGGGTTCTGCAGCTGAACAGCCGGAGTCGGAGAGTGCGGGAGTGCCGGTGACCGATGAGGAGATGATCGATATCCTATATAAACCTCAGGAGGGGGAATGGGGGGACAGGGGTCGAGACCAAGAGAGCGCTCGCATCATTGCAGGCATAGAACAGCTTGTGACTGTGGGTATGTTTGATTTTGAGTTTTTACAAGATGATCCATTTCTATCAATTTTGTGCCATTTCTTTAAAAGGTACACCAATGTAACTTTGTGTCAGTTATAAAAACAAAAAAAAACAAAAACCCATGCATGTTCTGGAAGAGTAGATAAGGAGCTACATATGACAATTGATCTATTCAATTAAATAGCTTACTCATCTTTCGAGTAATAAAAATGCCATCTCCAATTTCAGCTCCCTCAGTTCTCGCCATCTCCGAAAAGCCGAGCCAATGTTGGCTCACGTTCTCTTTTTGCCAGACTCTGCGTTTGTTTTATACGGGTGATTTCCCCGGAGATGAAGATTTAGCTGCTCCATCTCAACCTTTCTCGCTCGTTGCGATATCTAACCTCTGCCACTCCCACGCCAGACACGCGTCAGAGTAACCGGAGCAACTCCTCTCTATTTATGGATATGATGAAACTCGTACAGGCAAGTGTTGCAGCGGAAACGCTCCGTCAGGTGTGAAATATAAACACTTGGCTCACTATAGTGAAAACATGAATTGGGAGAAGGATTGGTGTGTTGACTCGTTATTTAAATCTTGTTTGCTTTGAACAAAAAAAGTTAGTGTACCTTTTTAAGAAAATCTACATAAGCAACAATAAAAAAAAAAATTTAAGCCATCTTTATAATGCAAGATTAAACTTAAATTTCGTGAGTTTAAATACAATGTTGAGAATAAAAGAATTAAATTTAGAGAAAGACGCGTTTCGAGAAAACTCGTTAAATTTGAGAAAAAAATTGTCTTGGGAAAACTCGTTAAATTTGAGAAAAAAATTGTCTTGGGAAAACTCGTTAAATTTTGTGAAAAAAAAATCGAAATAAAATGTCGACAATAAACTCTTACATTGATTAAAAAAAAGTTGTTTCAAGAAAAAACTCGTTAAATTTGAGAAAAAAATTGTCTTGAGAAAACTCATTAAATTTTGCGAAAAAAAAATTGAAAAAAAATTTCAACAATAAACTCTTACATTGATAAAAAAAAGTCATTGTTTCAAGAAAAAACTCGTTAATTTTGCGGAAAAAAAACAAAATAAAATGTCGACAATAAACTCTTACATTGATAAAAAAGTCGTTGTTTCAAGAAAAAACTCGTTAAATTTTGCGGAAAAAAATCGAAATAAAATGTCTACAATAAACTCTTACATTGATTTAAAAAAAAGTCATTGTTTCAAGAAAAAACTCGTTAAATTTGAGAAAAAAATTGTCTTGGGAAAACTTGTTAAATTTTGCGAAAAAAAATTGAAAAAAAATGTCAACAAACTCTTACATTGATTAAAAAAAAAGTCATTGTTTCAAGAAAAAACTCGTTAAATTTGAGAAAAAAATTGTCTTGGGAAAACTCGTTAAATTTTGCGAAAAAAAATCAAAATAAAATGTCGACAATAAACTCTTACATTGATAAAAAAGTCGTTGTTTCAAGAAAAAACTCGTTAAATTTGAGAAAAAAATTGTCTTGGGAAAACTCGTTAAATTTTGCGAAAAAAAATTGGAAAAAAATGTCAACAATAAACTCTTACATTGATAAAAAAAAGTTGTTTCAAGAAAAAACTCGTTAATTTTGAGAAAAAAAACGAAATAAAATGTCTACAATAAACTGTTACATTGATTAAAAAAAAGTCATTGTTTCAAGAAAAAACTCGTTAAATTTGAGAAAAAAATTGTCTTGGAAAACTCGTTAAATTTTGCGAAAAAAAATTGAAAAAAAATGTCAACAATAAACTCTTACATTGATAAAAAAAAGTTGTTTCAAGAAAAAACTCGTTAAATTTGAGAAAAAAATTGTCTTGAGAAAACTCATTAAATTTTGCGAAAAAAAAATTGAAAAAAAATGTCAACAATAAACTCTTACATTGATAAAAAAGTCGTTGTTTCAAGAAAAAACTCGTTAATTTTGAGAAAAAAAATTCTTTCGAAAACTCGTACAATTTTGTGAAAAAAGTCAAAATAAAATGTCAACAATAAACTCACTAAATTGAGAACAAAGTTGTTGTTTCGAGGAAAAAAGTTGAAATAAAATGTCTAAACGCATTAGATCAGTGTCATATTCATCCTCTATTTTAGGCTTTTTCAATAACATAGAAAAGCGGCTCTACCTAATTATAACTGAATAATAAGTAGCGTACGAATATTTAAAAAGAATCTGCAAATGCCGGGGTCTCTTTAGAGGGAAAAAAAAAGTACAGTTTACGCGATATAGACCGACTCCTAAGAAAACAGGACTTTCTAAAACACTTAATGTGAAAAAGATCAAATTCTGTACACGCCTTATTAATAAATCACACTATCTATGTGCAGATAGATGAGCTTAATGAGTGTGTACAGATATTCATCTTTCTCTGTCTAGTCAGTGCTTGTGTAGAAATATAATATAGATTGTCCCGTCAGTAAAATCCATTCTCAAAGAGAACTTTTTGCCTGTATGGTGATTAGATTCACTGCTTTGCACTGCCGCCCTGAACTTGGATCAGTGTTCGTTGCTGATACAGGACATGACCGATCTCAATATCATTCATTTCGACTTTTTTCTCGAAATTTAACGAGTTTAATCTTTGGCCCTTATCCTCTTCCGTACAATCAGGTTTTGATTTGTAGTGGTTAGTTCACCCCGAAATGAAAAAGGTCTCCTTTTTTATTTAGTTTCAGACCCATAAGACTTTTGTTCATCTTTGGGACACAAATCATTTTTCATTCATCCATTGAAAGAAGTAATTTACATTTTCAAGCTGCTAAAAGCTCATAAAGACATCGTAAAAGTGATGAGACCTCATTGGTTCTCGCTCATCAACAACACGTTTTGAGCTTCCATTTACCATATCTGATGTGATCAAAATGTGATTAAAAATATCTTTTTGTTTTCTGAAGATGATGAAAGTCTTACAGGTTTGGGACGCGATGAGGGTGAGTAATTAACGAGGTGAACTAGCCCTTTAAATGCGATTCCCCCTGACTTCTCAAATGTCAATTTCTGTCCTTTTCCGCAGATATCACAGCACCTTTCTCTGGTCCGGTCGACCTTGCTCAGTATCCTACGTATTGTGCCGTCATCGCATATCCCACTGATTTGAGCACCATCAAACTGCGGCTCAAGCACAACTTCTACAGGTTTGTAGCTTAATAGGTCTAGTCCACCTGAAAATAACCTTTCTAAACCTCTATGATGTTTGTTTTTCATGATGCACAAAAGAAATGATCAAGGTTCAATATTTTTTCCCTCTCAAAAAACACTAAGCAGTCAGTTTTGACTATCACCAATAATTATAGGGTTAGTTCACTTCACAATTACGTTGTCATCATGTCATTCCAAACCCGTACGACCTTCGTTCAAATCAACCCTCTACAGTGCGTGTAAATCCCGTCACATATCGCGGCCGCGTCGCTTCCTCCTTCTTTTGTAGCGTCTGTCGTTGCTGTGGAACCATGAACATCTCTCTCCACGACTACACGGTGGATTTCCATCACCGAAAAGCTCTAGTACAAGATTTATTTACGGAGAAGAAAAAACAAACTCGCGCAGTGTTTGGGTGCACCACGGAGAAATTTCACAAACTCATCCAAGATCTCCGTCTGGACGACGAGATCTATTTCAGAGTTCACAAGGACCAGCTTGATCATCTTTTAAGAAAAATTGGCCCAAGCTTCACCAAACGGAGCTTCTGCCGTGAAACCATCTCTCCTGCACAACGACTCTGTGTTCGTCAGAGGGGATTAGGCGACCGTGAGGATCAGGGAAAGGCTTGATTGGATGGTTCTAGTCACATGACCTGCGGTGTGCTTGAGGCATTCTGAAAAGTTGAGATGTTCCAGGCACGCCTGGAAAAAACCAGCACGCCGCACCGCTTGAGTGTCGCGACCGCGTCGCTTCCATTTTGCGCTCTTGCCGCGCGCCTACATAGGAAATCATTTGCGCGCACAAAAGACGCGATATGTGAGCGGCCCCTAAACCTTCTCTAGTGTGTGTTAGAGGCTAAATATAAGTGTGTGTGCATGAGTTTCGCTCTGTCAAGCGATCCATACCTATATTTGACATATCACAAACTCTCCTGTGAAGGCTTGCGAATCGCTTTGCTGACAGCGCGGTTTCTCTCTCACACACACACACAAAGATTTTTATAAATTATCCCTTTAATCAGTCCCTCCAGAAAAACACGGGATTTTTTTGTGATTGTTGCGGGCAAAAATCCTTGATTATGCGGCACGTTTTCTTAAAAAATGCGATGGAATATGCGGGATATTTTTGCAATTTTACGCGATGAAATTGCGGGAACTTGCAAAAACTGCGGTTTTTGATGCAAAAGAGGAAAAAAAGGTGATTCCCCCCCCCCCCCCAACACCCTGTTCTCACTAGATACTGCCTTCATGTCAAGAGGCAGGCTTACTAAATCACAGAATATTGACGTTCTCGTTCGGTTTTATTTCAGACCTTCATCAACACACGGCTCAAAATTACAAAGTTCTGTCGCTTAAAATAAAATATAAAAAAAT
>CM074284.1:29216031-29268531 GCA_037194245.1 Opsariichthys bidens
AATGTGGTGTCAAATCGACCGGCTCATTGAGGAGAGGAGTGCTGTGACTTTTATAAGCGATCGGACCAACGATGTTCGTACAGCGGACGAAAAAGCGGTGAAAAAAGTCCCATTGACTTCCATAGAAAAATAGATAAGATGGATTTAAATGAATCAGAACATCATAAGGACACGCGAGTATGGCATTTTTGATATGGGCACACAAGCAGTCTATTAGTTTAGGCCTGTTAACTGCCTAAACATGCCCTAGCAACCATTTAGAGCACCCTAGCAACAAAAGTCCCATTGACTTCCATTGAAAAATAGATGAGATGGATTTAAATGAATCAGAATATCATTGAGACACGCGAGTATGGCATTTTTGATTTGGGCACACATGCATTCTATTATTTTAAGCCTGTTAACTTAACCCTAGCAACCATTTAGTGCACCCTAGCAACCAAACCCAAAGAGGGATATTTTCAAACCTGAACATCATAGTGCTGGTTTATATCATTCATACTGGCAAGCAGCCTTTGGAGCATCATCACTGGCAGCTGCCAAGCCACTCCCTAGCAACCAAACAAAGTACCCTAGCAACTGTTTAGCAAGACCTATATCTCTGCATCAGAACATCGTACAGACATGGTTGTCGGGTCTTTTGACTCATGCTAGCAAACTGGACTTCCAACATGCTACACATGCTAGCAGTGAATAGCTACATGCTAATACTCATTAGCTAAGTGTTAAAGTGGGCTGAGAACATGCTAAGAACTCTATAATAACTCCATAATAACTATCTGTGATGACTACCAACCACCTTGTAACACCATAGCAACCACCCAGGTTACCATAGCAACCGCCTAGCAACCACCCAAAACACATTAATTAGAAACTGCCTAGAAACACCCTAGCGACCGAGTGTCGAATTTTGCCTCTGCAAGCACCAATCACATTTTCTTCAGGAAATGTACATTCTAGTTCTCCTTTATTCTTTAGGTTTTTTTTTGTTTTTTTTGACAATAAACCTATCCTTGTTTCTCCTCCTGGTTCTAGTCAAAAGAGGGCTACTATAAAAACTCAGGAAAACACAGAACAGTCTACAGCCAAATCTACCTCAGCCAAAGTGTCTGGACCAGAGCGCCGCAGAGTCAATGAAGCCAAGGATACCTTCAGACAGAGTGGCTCATCTTCATCCGGTAAGACCGTTCACAAAACCCTCCCGACAACCCATGCGCTCTCATGCCACACATCATGTTCTCACGGACTGAGAAATATATTGCGGCACAAAGAGGACACTGAGAACGTATGAAACGGTTTCATATTTAAAATGGTGACATTTTGGAAGTTTAATCAATAAATAGCGTCTAGTGTGTGTTTAATGTGTCGCTCCTCGATCATCTCTTCATACTAGTTCATTTATAGCATCAAATAAACATGAATGAACATCAGAAGGAATGTTGTTTCAAGACGTGATTCAAGTTCACCAACGTTAAACGTTAATTTCGATTCCCACGCCGGCAGGAATTGAAGGTGGGGATTGTGAATGAACAGCACTCTCTCCACCTTCAACACCATGACTAAAGTGCCCTTGAGCAAGACACCAACCCCTAATTGCTCCCCTTGTAAGTCGCTTTGGATAAAAGCGTCTGCTAAATGATGAAAAATGTAAATGAAAAATGTTCAATGGCCTTATGTAGAGTGTAGAGCGAGCAGACTTCTACTAACTGTATACCCTTCTTACACTAATGGAAACACGGATGAAATCATGAGAACTAAAGAGAAGAATATTTGCCAATTTTTGGAGGAATAAATCTAAAGTATAGCTGTACAATGAATCCGATTTTGATATGGACTACTGTCTGTGAGTATTAAAGCTAAAAAAAGACTGCTATTGAAATCTGAAGCACGCGTGACCGTCTGCTGACTCGCTCATGAACTTCATCTGCAGAGCTGCTTTTAAGTCACTTTATGAACATTTCACCGTTTAATTTGATAAAACTATTGACATTTTTCGTATCATATACACAGGAAGCCAAAGGTCTTAATGACCCTGTCAAAATAAAAGTTCAGTGTAACTTGAAATAACAGAAATATTTCTATTGATAATAATAATAACACTGTTTATTAAAACACAAACTCTGAGGTCTTCATTGAAAATAAAACGGTAGCCTACTTATTATTATTATTATTATTATTATTAATTTAATTAAATAATTAAATTAATTTGAATGCATTTTAAACAAAATTTTTACGTTTATGAACTGATTTGATTACATTTTTTAATACATTTTTATTTGCCCTTACAATGTTAATAATATTGTATATTGTACTGACAGTAAAATGTGCTAAAACAAAGGTGCAGCGGGGGGGGAAAATTGTGATTGTGACCGCCAGAATCTTTAAAAAAAAAAAACATGGTTCAGATTTTTGCTCAAACCGCCCAGCATTACTTAATGTAATTGCACTGTAACAGGGACAAAAAACAAATTGATAAAGTGAGCTACAAACTTTGACCAGGTCAGTGAGTCAGTCAACATAAACGAAACATTCCACCTGGTTTTGTGAACTGGATCAGCGATTTCAACCAATCATTGTCCCTGTTGAATGAACAGTGCTTTGAAAGGCACTATTTCTAAAAACCCACCTGGTAGGTTCTCGATCAGATTCGATTCTTGATTTTCAATTCTATTCAGTGAATTCAGTTATTCAATTAAAAATGAATTAAATAGTTGTTTTTGACCCATGTTTCCTTGTATTGTAATAAATAAAGTTAAGACACCAGTTTAGACACCAATGAAATTCAACAATTCTCAATTCCAATTTCAATACCGCAGCTAAAACTACTATAATAATCCTTATTAAAGTTCGAAAAAAGTTTTTCAGTGAAGAGCAGGGAGTGATTTCTGTCATTTGTAGATGAACATTAAAAACAGACAGAAGCAGGAATATTAGGCTGCTGTCACTTTAAGAGCCGCACAGATCCAAGATACTGATACACACGCGTTCTTCGTCTGCTGCTTAAAACTGACTGTTTCCTTGGATGGTCACTTTGAGAAATTTGTGTGAATTTGTCCATTTAGTCGCAAGGAGAGGTGAAAGACGGAGTGCAAATAATAAAATGAATTCTCTGAGATTGGGTTGAGCAAAACGCGTGCAAATGATAAACTTTCGCGAGCATGCAGCGCTGGGGCCTGATGGATCCTGAACATCTTTTACCCTGAAAAGTGCATCCCGTTGAGTGACAGTCACACACGGTAAACCTCTAGTGAAGACTAGTAATGAAATGAACACCAATCAAATATTATGTTCAATGTTTGCGGAAATAAATACGGCAAAAGATCAGTTTGTGTCTTTTTGAGAATGGATATCAAATCAACCACATTTTAAAACTTATTTAATCAAAATCAATTTTTTTTTGCCCATCCCTACCACCAGATGGTGCCATTTTACCAGAGATTACAGACAGTAGAAGTATAAAAGAGTAAACGCTGATCAAAACACTGGTTTCCTTTTATTACACCTGACGCTCATTCCACAGTTTAAGTTTGTGCTTTTGATTTATAGGGTCTGATCATGACAGCAAACAATCTTTGAGTCAGTCGGAAGAGGATGAAGAACCTTCATCTTCGTCTCGTGTCTTCAGACGAGAGACTAGAGCCACGAGAAGAGCTGCACAGAACAAAGGAGCAAAACGGAAGCATGGTGAGCCCGCACAATGCGTCACTGGACCTCATTCGTGAAACTGTCATCTAAATAGGAGTCAATTCTGAGTCATTTGCTCTTTATCCGGAAAACACTCCTCTGGATTCACAAATGCTTCGTAAACATCAGATCGGATTTAGTTCACTTTCAAATGAAAGCTTTACTCGCCCTCAATCCATCCTTGGTGTATATGACTTTCTTCTTTCTGATGAACAGATATATTAATAAATATCCTGATGTATCTGAGCTTTATAATGGCAGTCAATAGGACCAATGAGTGTGAAGCTGAAGAAAGTGCATCCATCCATCATGAACGTACTCCACACGGCTCCAGAGGTTAATAAAGTCCTTCTAAAGCGAAGCGACGCATTATATATCCATATTTAACAACTTTCTTCATAATTTGAATACTGGTGGTCTGACGGAGGATAGATATTTTACTTCATAACTTGTTAAATATGGCTATTTTTCTCCCACAAATGCGTCGCTTCGCTTCAGAAGGACTTTATTAGCTATGTGGAGTACGTTTATGATGGATGGATGGATGCACTTTCTTCGACTTCATACTCGTTGGTCCCTTTCACAGCCATTATAAAGCTCAGATGCATCAGGATATTTATTCATATATCTCAGAAAGAAGTCATATTCACCTAGGATGGCTTGAGGGCGAGTAAAAACATCATTTTCATCTGAAAGTGAACTAATTCTTTAAACGTGTGTATGTTAATGAATTATAAGCATGCACGCTCATTCACAATTAGTGTAATCCACATCTATGAATTACGACTACGTGTCCAGGAACGTGTCCATTCTCAGGTTTGGCATTAATGCTAAAGAGGCTAAATATAGGCCATATATCTAACCATAAAAATTCAACTGAATGTGTCCATCAAAGTGTTTTTACCCAGCTGAAAAAAAAGCCCGGTGCTCTTCTGAAAATGACCAGCTGGGGGCGCTTTAGAGACGCAGCTTTTTTCCAGCGGAGACGCTTTTGTTTCTGTGGTGATGCGGAATAAGCCAGGCAGAAATATTTGAAGAATATTACCGACTATTAAAAAAAGTATTAACTTCTCCATTGTTGTGTCGTCGTTGTACGAGTAGGATGATTGGCCGGTGTAGTGTTTGTCCTGCCCCTCCTCCACTGTGATTGGATAAAAAGCGACACGAAGAGAAAAAAAAAAAAACAGGCAAACGTACTTATGAAATATTGTGGTACATAGTGCATCAGAATTCAGTTTGCCTAAAAGAACACAGGACGTGGCGTCAATTTCTTTCGTACCAACTAACATTGTGAAAATATTTTCATGAATCCAAAAATTTAGATCCGGACGACATTACGAACGATTTCACGGCTTATTGTGTGCGGTCGGGTCAATTTCAAGCGCTTTCAGTTGTCCACCTTGTGAAACAGTTTCTTTCATCCTGCGACGGTCTTGTATGTCCTAGAGAGCCATGCCAAGATGAATGGGCACAGCAGGTCACATGACCGTCAGAGGCAACGACCCTGCAGCGATTCTGACCAAGAGCCTTCTCAAGGTTCAGACTCTTCAGAAAACGAGTCATCCTCTTCTGTCAGTCGCCGGCCAAGGACCCGCAAGACCGCCATGGCAGCCGTCAATAAGATGAAACTCATGGATACCCTGGAAGAAGGCGACGGCTCGGAAGAGGGCGGATGCGGAGGCGCCTCCCGGCCCGCAACCCGTGCTAGCAAACGCTCGGCCGTCATTCAGAGCAGTTCTGATTCGGACGAAGAGGAAGCTTCTCAGGAGGGTATAAACCCCGACATCGCTTCCCTTCAAATGTTTTGTGTGAGAACAACTTCTTTCCAAATATCTAATGTAACTTCAACTTGTTTTTATGTCCTCACAGAGTCAAATGAAAGTGACTCTTCAGCTAGTGAAGAGGAGAAGAGTGGTGTCAGCGCGGACAGTGACTCGTCTTCTCACAGCCGAGACGAGAGTAGATCTGCTGGCCGCAGACCATGTAGAAGATCAGCTGAGAAAAGAGGTGCGTTTGGTTTGAGCTCTACAGTCAACACGCAACCAAGATTAGAGATGCAACTCACGATTATTTATTTGTTTTATTAATCTAGTGATTTTTTTTTTTTGCGTAAGAAGTTAGAGCTAATTTAGCAGTTCATTGAGGTGTAGAAACACTGGGACACGCCATTATGTAACAATACGATTTGATTTTGATTCAAAATAAGCCACTCATGTGTGTTCGTCCAGTGGAAGACATTTGAACAGGGTCAAAGACTTTCTATACAGTCTTTAAACCCGAATTGTTCCTCCGGCGGGCAAACAAATTCAACAATTCATAATCATATTACTAAGCAACCACAAGGAGGAATGACACAAAAGAGGTATCATTTTAAATCTTAGAAACTCAGAAACTCTAAAACGGACTGTACCGCCCACGGGCAAATCATAGCTATAAAAATATTAATAATCATATTTTTCAAAACTCCAGCTTTCTTTGTCACAAAATAGCTGTCATTTGAAAGCTTAGAGTCTGAATTTTACAATTTATGTAAGGATTTTGAATAAATCCGAAGTACTGCAGAGTTATTTACTGAAAAGTAAAAAAAAAAATATTTTCATAACTTATGATTTTTTTATTATTATTATTATTATTATGTACGCCAATGTGTCAAAAGCATCATATAGCTCAGATAATCGTGTTATATGTCATTTGAAAGGTCTCGTGGAGTAGAATACAACACGCATAATTGTTTTGGGCTTTGACTAAACTTGAGTGTTTTGTTTTTTTTGTACGTGAAACCCCACAAGACCCAAATGTAAAAAATAAACTGATGCAGCATTTGTCACGTTTTGGCTCCTAACGTCATGAAACATGCACCGATTGTGGGAAATTGGGCATCATTATTTACAGCTGATTCTCATGAATCAGTTAAAATCCTGATTTTTTTTTTTTTTTTTTTTTTTTTATTTAGTCGTTTTGATCAGGACTGAGGTTGATTAATAGATTTAAGCAAAAAAAAATTGAAAAAAATAGTTATCTTATACATTTTTGAAGCAGTTAAAATCATAACGAAAGGGTGGTGAATTTGAACGATGCACAAGGGTTAAGGACAACTAGTGCTTTCAGTAAAAAACTAATCCGACCTTGTTTATTGTAATTAATCACGATTAAAAACATTGGTAAAAACACTGTAATATTACTCTCCAAATTAACATAGAATCAACTTAAAGACAGTATATATTTAAATATTTCATCTTTATGAATGATGGTCAGTATCACTGATACTGATGTCTCTATGAAAGATGTATTTAAAACATTAATTATAGACATTTAACATTACAGTATAACTAAAACTATCAGTTTCAACATTTAGTAGTCTTTAAAAAAGAGAACTTTAACTTATCTTAACTTAAAACAATCTTCAAATTAACTCGTTATAATATCATACTTGCCTAACAGGTAGGAAATATACAGAAAATGAAAAGTTATCAAACACGCATTTAGTTTTTGATATATTAAATTCTAAATGAACTATAGATTAATCCTAGTTAAAGCTACAATTTTCTGTTACGTTTGTTCTTTGAACTTTAATGACAGACATCAACTGGTTTAGTTAAGACTGCTCTTATGAGGATACTCAACAAAACGGGCATTTTGTCATAATTCTGTCTGTTATTGTTTGTTCAAGCGTGAAAGAGAACTCGAAACTGACGCTCGTCTTTCTGTGTGTCACATGACACGACATTCAATGTCTCGGGGCGTTTGAATGGTTTAAAAGCATTTGCCTGAATGTATGTATGTATGTGGAAAAAATATATATTTTTTCGCACGTTAAACTGAATTTATCTCATGCATTAACGCGCTTGTTGAGTTTGTTTAGGCTCAGATAAATACGGCCTGATCTCTAAGACACAACCCTTTCCACAATTTGCTGCAAACTGTCATGTCCCGGTTCTGCTAACTTCTCACGGACAAAAGCCCCAGTCCTGCGGTTTTTCCTCATTAAACGTTGTTCCATTCAGAAGTCACATTAAAGGGTTAGTTCACCCAAAAATGACATTTCTGGCATTACTCCTTGTTCCAAACCCGTAAGACCTTCAGTCGTCTTCGGAATTGAGATGTTTTTGATGAAATCCGAGAGGTATGAGGGATCCACGGCAATATAATCAACACTTACATTGTTAAAACTGTGGAAGTGACTGCAGTGTTTCGACCTTAATTTTATGAAGCAACAAGAATACTTTTTGTGTCGCCGTTCTGACGTGGAACCTGGAAGTGCTGGACGTGATATCTTCGTCAAACGCTGTTGGTTGAATAGAGTCATCATTTTTTGTGCACTACAAGTATTCTTGTCGCTTCGTAACATGACGGTTGACCTCACGTCGATGTCTTTAGTACCTTTCTGGAGCTTGAAAGTGTTGATTATATTGCTGTCTATGGATGAGTCCTATAAAATGAGCTGCGGATGTTTATCTCAGATTTGAAGATTAATAATTCTTATGGGTTTGCATCGACATAAAGAGTGAGTAATTGTTAACCATTTCAATTTTTGGGTGAACTAACCCTTTCATCGTCAACGCAACACTGAATTCCGGACCGGAAGTTATAGGCTATTTTCTTACTTCCATATTTCTATTTTTAGAAACATCTCCTTTCGTTAATGGACACAGCGCCAAACAAGAATGGGAGGACAGTGAGGACAACTCAAATGACGGGGGGAGTCAGAATGAAAGCCTGAACGGGGAGTCGGACGAGGACCTTGTTGTCAGGCGGAAGTCCACCAGGAAGACCGCAAAAGCCGCTGTCAGTAAGATAAAGAAACTGAATGACACCGATGCCGAAGAAGAGGAAAATTGCTCCAGAGTCCGACATCAGAAACCTCGGCAAAGCAAGCAGGATTCTGAAAAGAGCTCGGAGGAGGAAGTTGAGGTTCCCAGAACTCAAAAGCACCCTCATCAGAACGGAAGAAAGGTGGACGCGAAAGAGCTGAAGAGAAGTAAAGCGTCATCGGACGGCCAAAAACAAGCTTCTGCCGCGAAACAGCAAGTGACCCACAAAAAGACCTTATCCACAGATCCATTAATGTCAACAACCCAGGACTCGGAGGAACTCAGTGACGTTTCGGAAAAATCTCTCGCGCACAGGAAGAGAATTAAATCCGAAGACGATGAGAACCAAAGCAAGGATGCGGAAGAAAAAAGGTCCCTTAGAAACAGAAAGTGGGCGTCCAATGCTCGCAAAAAGAAACTCGATAAAAGGTCGGATGCCTACAGTTCGGATAGCGAAGGGAAGGTAGACCGGCGGAGGAGGAAAAAGGTGGGCACTTCCTCCGATGAGTCGCCGAAGAGTGACGCATCAGAGGACGACAAGCTGACGCATCCGAGGAGGAAGCCTTGCCTTACAGTCGCATCCAAGGGGAAATCACTTCGAACTCTTCCCAAGAAGAACTACATTATGGAGGACTCGGATGAAGAATTCCTTCCTAAGATGGAGCTTCAATCGAAGAATGGGAAGAGCAAGGAGCGGACCATCTCCCGGGCAAGAAAACCGTCAGGCGGCGACTCCAAAAGGAAACGCGGTGGCTCCTCCGAGTCTGAAGACACGGACAACAAAAGTAGGACCGATGATGAAAACGAGTGCGAGGAACCTCAAAGAAAGAGTGCGAAGCGCTTCAAGTGCTCGACGGACTCGGAGAGCGACTCCGAATCTAGATGCAAATCGGAGAACGGTCGAGAACCGAGGCCTCGGGAGAAGAGTCCCAAAGCGAGCCGGCGACAGCGAAGCGAAAGCGACGACGGCAGCAACGACGACGACGACGACTCTGAGAGCGAAGAGTCTGGGGAGTCCGAATCGGACGCCAGCTCAGGTTCACGGAGCAGTCCGAAGACGAGGCTGAGAAACCGCGACCGTTTGAGGAAACGCCAGAGGGATGTTTCCGACGAGGATAGCGACGTGTCGTATGGGAAACCTCGACGGGCCACGCACATCCGGACCAGGAATGGAGGCAAGCGGACTGTGAATTACCAAGACAGCGAATGAAGGACTTGCGAGAGACACTAACTGGAGACCTTGAAGACACTTGATTGTCCCAACGTAGAAACGACGGTAGTAGCACTGGAGTCCTCACTATACTGTGAATCAGTTCCATTCAGGGATATTTATATTTTCTATGAAAAAAAAAACGAAAAAAACCTAACAAAACAAATGAATTCTAAATGAGATGTATTTGATCTACTGGTTTGGCAGTTCAAACCAGCCCCACTCTGTGATTCGGCCAACAGGACACTGCGTAGAGAAGCATTGTTTGCTTGGGTGCTATCCTAATATACCTCCTGTTTAATCGAGCATATTTGCTGGCTTGCACTAAAAGGCACACTGAAATGAGGTATTTTGTACACTAGATCTGCATTAGAAACTCAGGGGTCAACTACGTTTACCATATTCTCAGACTTGCATTTGTTTTTTTTGTTTGTTTTATTATAGGATTCTAGTGTCATATTTTCGCATTGAGGTCCAAACACCCTTCTTGAAAACGAACAGGTCATCTTTGACTCTCAAATTCTGTGTTGAAGGGATCGATGAGCCAAATTGTACAAATGCTTTTCCTTGTGGTTTCTCTTTGTTTGGATTTCTTTGACCATATTTCCAGGTTTCTGAGAATCAGTTTGTAGCAAAGTATTGTATATTTAAATTCCTCTGTAAAGCATTAATTTTCTTTTCGTATTCAATTAAAATGAATCGCCATGCCATGAACTATGAATTGGTACCTGTTTGCTAAGTACAGTGAATCAAACGAGTACTTCCAGCAAAGTACTGTGATTTCTCATATTGGGAAGATGTTTTAGTGATCTGTGTTGCATACTTTCAGTATTAATTCCTTTTCTGACTTAAATTATGGACAGCAATGAACTTTTGTACAGTCTTTGAATTGTGCATCGCAGTTTATGTAATGAATTTGTCAGTTGGCATTTTGCTTGATGTCTTTTTCATAAGAGCTTCTTTAATACAAGTTTCACTGAGGATGTTAAGCCTGTTGGTCGCTGAAGTGGGAGAGGGATGACTTCCTTTGAATAAAGTACTGTTTCAGGTTGGAATTGGATCTCGCTCATCTGTTTTGCTTGAGAAATCTGTAAGCGAGCCGATGGATACAGGATAAATGAAAGGTAAATCACTTTTAAACCAATCTAATTGACTTCATGTACACTCTGATCTAGTCCATGTTCTGGTTAAGCATCCTTATTGAAACATTTCTATATAATTAAACAACTCTATCTATGCAGTTACTTGACTGAACCATAGAATTAGATGTTCTGTTGGTATGTTATTCAGGTGACCCAATATTTTGATTAGTTTAGGCACTTGTTTTCCTCAGGTTTCTAGAAATTAATTAATCTGGTTATTATGGCAATTGGTGTGTTTGTGAAGCGGAATTTGACTAAATTCTGACCGATATCAGAATAATTATTGCTTTTAAATGATCATTGTGAGTTGCTAAATTAAAATATTTCTCATTTTAACTCCACAGAAGTGCTTTTTTTGAGTGAGATTGCTGTAGAAATGACAAACGTATTTATCGTTGTTTACTGGTTCTTTAAGCAAACGAAGTTGCTAAAATATCATCATATATATATATTATGAACGGGAGAAAGTACAACACGCAATATGGCGGGAAAAAGTCCCGCCTACTAAATAAGAGCCAATCGCTGATTAGTAAATTCGCGCGTCACTGCAGCTGCCGTTAGAAGCTCACTTGGAGCTTTATTCAGCCTAAAAAATGCCGTTTTTTTGCCACGATTCGAGTGTTTACAAAGAAAATTTACCAGACAGTGTTTGTCATTTCATTGATGACTTCAAATATTAAATTTAATCGTAATCTCGGCGAACAGCTTTGAAGAATTTGATGTTTCCCCATTCAAAGAGGTACGAGCTGCACTTTCAAGCCCAAGAGGCGTTTCTAAGATGGCCGCCGCGTGAAAAGACTTGGTGTCGTTTTAATGCAATGAGCATAAAATAGCTTATATGTCGAACGTCACATGACCAAACTGGCTTCTCTATCTCTGTTTCTTTTTTATTCAAGAAACATTTTACAAATATAAAAACACCTTCAGGAGAACATTAGATTTTTTTTTTTTTTTTTTAAAGACAGTTGTTTGTAAAGTCAAATATCTAAAGGCAGAATTATTTACATATGAAGAGGATGAAAGAGAAATAAAGAAATACGAACCTGTACATTATAATTAAGGAACCAATACTAACAAGAGACAGGTAACAAGAAAGTAAAATAAACAAAGAAAAAATAGCCAATACATGCTGTTTAAACATCAGAGCCATTACAAAGCATTCATTCATATTGTTTTAGGAATCGATCACATTTTTTATTGCTAGTTAATTAAAAGTTTTAAGCAGAGAGTATATATTCTTTAGATTTGTTGGAGTCATTGTAATAACAAACCATGTCTTTCGAATTAAAAGATTGGAAATTGATGGGGGTTTTATTTAAATGACATTATAACCAATTTATAAGAATAGAAAAAAAATGTTTCATCGTTGTGACCACAAAACACTAAGAGTATCAACATATTTGGATACTGGTGAATTGGGTGTATCTTATGCAGTATTTTAAACTGGACTTATTAGGAATTCTAGTCATGAAAAATCTGCCGGATATGTTTATTATTACATTTCTTGTCGTAAATGCTAATGCCGACCAATAACAAAGTCAAATCCTTTGTATCGTTCTGGTTGTGCAATAATGTGGGAATAGCTTCAATCCCGGTATTATATTCTTTAAAAGGGGTATAGGGAAATCATCATCGGTCATTGAGGGAATTAATAGGACAAACTATTACCAAAATGGTCAAATAAAGAAAAAATATAAATTAAATCTCCATTAAAACAAATCGGGGGAAACCGTTATTATTGGTGCTTGCCAAAAGCAAAGCATCCATTCTTGTTCTCTTGCAAACTTATTATTATTCTGCTTCTTCTTCTGGACAAAACTTAGGGGCGTATCTCGTCCCGCACCGTTTGTCCTAGACCCATGAATGTGGTGTCAAATCGACCGGCTCATTGAGGAGAGGAGTGCTGTGACTTTTATAAGCGATCGGACCAACGACATTTGTACAGCGGACGAAAAAGCGGCAAAAAAAGTCCCATTGACTTTGCATTGAAAAAGAGACGAGATGGATTTAAATGAATCAGAACATCATAGAGACACGTGAGCACGGCTCTTTTGATTTGGGCACACCTGCAGTCTATTAGTTTAAGCCTGTTAACTGCCTAGCTATGCCCTAGCAACCATTTAGTGCACCCTAGCAACCAAACCCAAAGAGGGATATCTTCAAACCTGAACATCATAGTGCTGGTTTTTGTATCATTCATACTGGCAAGCAGCCTTTGGAGGATCATCACTGGCAGCTGCCAAGCCACTCCCTAGCAACCAAACAAAGTACCCTAGCAACTGTTTAGCAAGACCTATATCTCTGCATCAGAACATCGTACAGAGATGGTTGTTGAGTCTTTTGACTCATGCTAGCAAACTGGACTTCCAACATGCTACACATGCTAGCAGTGAATAGCTACATGCTAATACTCAATAGCTAAGTGCTAAAGTGGGCTGAGAACATGCTAAGAACCCTATAAAACTCCATTGTAACTATCTGTGACAACTACCAACCACCTAGTAACACCCCAGCAACCACCCAGGTTACCATAGCAACCACCTAGCAACCATCCAGAACACCCTATCAACACCGTAGAATCCACCCCAAATACCTTAGAAACTGCCTAGCAACCGCCTAGCAACCACCCAAAACACATTAATTAGAAACTGCCTAGAAACACCCTAGCAACCGAGTGCCGAATTATGCCACTGCAAGCACCAATCACATTTTCTTCAGGAAATGTACATTCTAGTATTCATATTATTCCACAAGAGAGTTTTGTGAGGTGAGAAATTGTGGATGTAATACAATTTCCATGCAAGAAGAGCCTGCTGAGGAAAATTAGATTAGAAGTTTATTATACATATAATTACATTTTAAGATTAATGGGAGGCATCCAATTTCATTAAAGATATAATTAGGAATAAAAAAGCATATTTCAATTCATTAGGCATCTTTTGATCCAATTTATTTTAAACACATTAATAGTGTTGTGAATTTAACACTTCTACAGTAAGAAATTGAGTTTTTACGAGACCTGTTTTTCCATATAAAGTCAAAGAAGATGTCTAAATTTTTGGTTAAATGAATAGTTAAATACTTTACTGTGTCTTTGAATGGAATAAAATCAATTAACGTGTCGATCAGTTTGATTGACAGGCGATCTGACCAATCACGACCCTGAAACCGCCAATTTGTCCATCAAAGTGGTCAGGAGAGTTAGTAGATTAACGTTGGTGAACTTGAACCTCTTCCCGTGCTTGACACAACATTCCTTCTGATGTTCATTCATGTTTATTTGATGCTATAAATGAACTAGTATGAAGAGAGTATGTGTTTCACTGTCAACACTGAGCGATGCAGTAAAATCGCAGAACATGGTATAGCACCTTAATTTGGGGAACACATATTTAGTATTTACTATGTGCTAGTAATCAAAAGGAACGCTTTAGTAAAGTAAAGATTGTATTACATAGTTTCACCACTAGGTGGCGACAAGTGAAAAGTCAAAATCATTCAAAAGATTCATTCAAAAATGCTGATTCAAGTACAAATGAGTCTTTGGATCATTCATTCAAACTATTCTTTTAAAATAATTAATTCAAATTAATTAAACATTTTTAATTTGGCGAACACATATTTACTATGACTCAATAAACTCCTAATTTAATGCTTTTTAATAGTTTGTAAGGTAGTTTTAGCGTTTATGTTTAGGGACCCTATTGGGTCGGATTAAGAGATGTAGAATATAGTTAATATGTGCTTTAAACAGCCAATATTCTAGTAATATGCAAGATAATAAGCAACTAGTTAAGAGTGAGAGTTGTTTCCCACACTGAAGTGTTAGAACACTTCTGTCATAATGAATCTGCATGATTTATTTAAACAGTTTTTTTTAAACGAGGAGAATTGTGCAAGAGTACATATCGCTGTCAGCAAACTGAACTTTAGCCCACATGATCTGAAGTACAGTCAGCGCTGTCCTTATCTCTGGCTTTTGCTCCTGCACACTTCCTAATATCAACATTGAATTTGTAATGTAGCTTGAGTGAAGTTACGCATATTGACAAACGAGTGTCATTTTCCTCTGAGGATGCAGGGTGATTTTTAAAACACTGGAGAGAATGATGTGACATGAATACACCTGCCCTAAATTGACCTTAGGCAATACGACCTTCTGCTCTTCTTTTTATAAACCATGCAACATTTATTGCGGATTATTTATCGGGCAAAATGCCAACATTGTTTGTTCTTTTTCACCTTCAGATATTTGGGCCACACTCAAGAAAAAAAACTCAAATCCACACCTTAAAAAAATTTCAAGTTTTGAAGTGATTTTGATCAGTTCAAGTAGGCTGATGTAAAAACATATGATGTCTTGAATTATATGATTTTAAATCGTATAAAACCAGGAAAAGCTGCGCGATTGTTCGTTAATCTCGCGAGTTTTGACCACATTGATCCACACACCGTTGATCCAGAGAGAGAATTTATCAGTCGGCTATTCTTATTTCTGTATTACAGTAATTATTAAACATTATCAAAGTACGGGAATAAAGGTTTGGAAATGAACACCGATGTAAACGCTAGTAATCAAAAGGAACGCTTTAGTAAAGTAAAGACTGTATTACATAGTTTCACCACTAGGTGGCGACAAGTGAAAAGTCAAAATCATTCAAAAGATTCATTCAAAAACGCCGATTCATGTACTAATTGGATAATTGTTTGAATGAATGATCCAGTGATTTTAAAATAATTCATTCAAATTAATGAAACATTTTTAAACAGACTGCAGCAATTGACCCTTCGCAAAACCCTTCCCGACAAGTCATGCGCTCTCACGCCACACATCATGTTCTCACGCAGTGAAAAATACATCGAAGAGGACACTGACAACATATGAAACATTTTCATATTTAAAATATTGTAATTTTCAAAGCAGTTTAAACACTAAATAACATACAGTGTCTCCTTAATGTGTCGTGACAGATCCTTCAAACGGATTGTGAACCGGTCATCACACTAGTTCATTTACACTTACATTCAGTCATTTAGCAGACGCTTTTATCCAAAGCGACTTACAAGTGAGGAAAACAAACAAGCGATTCTTCATGAATTGCCAAATAACACAGGAAGTGCTAGAGTAGGAAGGGAAAAGGGAAGGAAAGGTTTTTTTTTATGAGGGGATCAAGTGTTCACGGAAGAGATGAGTTTTCAGCTGTCTCTTGAGTATTGCCAGGGATTCTGCGTTCCTGATGAAAGTAGGGAGATCATTCCACCAGCAGGGAGCAGAGAACGAGAAGGTTCTGGAGAATGATTTTGTGCCTCTCTGTGACGGTACCACAAGCCTTCGCTCCTTTAGTGATCGCAGGCTTCTGGTGGGGACGTAGCTTTGTAGCAGTGTGTGGAGGTAGGAAGGTGCAGAGCCTGTGGTGGATCTGTAAGCAAGCATCAGCGCCTTGAACTTGATGCGAGCAGCGAGGAGTAGCCAGTGCAGAGAGATGAAGAGGGGCGTGACGTGGGCTCTCTTAGGCTCGTTGAAGACAAGACGTGCAGCAGCGTTCTGGATCATTTGAAGAGGTTTGATTGCACTTGACGGCAGACCAGCCAGAAGAGCATTGCAGTAATCAAGCCTTGAAATGACCAGGGCCTGGACAAGCAGTTGTGTTGCGTGCTCAGTCAGTTTTCCTGATGTTGCGAAGTGCAAATCTGCATGACCGCGCCGTCTTTGAGATGTGGTCTCTGAAGATCAGTTGGTCATCGAAGATAACTCCAAGATTTCTGGCCGACTTTGATGGGGTGATGGTGGTTGTACCAAGCTGTATGTTGATGTCGTGTTGTAGGGTAGGAGTGGCAGGGAAGACTAAAAGCTCAGTCTTTGCCAGGTTGAGCTGCAGGTGGTTTTCTTTCATCCACGTGGAGATGTCCTCCAGACAGCTTGAGATCCGTGCAGCTACTGTGGAATCATCTGGTTGGAAGGACAGGTAGAGTTGTGTGTCATCAGCATAGCAGTGGTAGGAGAAACCATGTGCCTGAATGACCCAGTGATGTAGTATAAATGGAGAATAGGAGGGGACCAAGAACTGAACCCTGAGGAACCCCAGTGATCAGTTCATGAGGTTTGGATACCTCCCCTCCCCAGGCAACTCTGAAAGACCTACCTGTGAGATAGGACTCAAACCACTGAAGCGCAGTACTTGAGATACCCAGTGACAGAAGAATTTGATGGTTTACGGTGTCGAAGGCAGCAGATAGAGCCAGTAGAATGAGAACATAAAATGAACATGAATATACATCAAAATTAAGGAATGTTGTTTCAACCACGGAAAGACGTGAGTATGTATAATATTTCCAGTTAACCAACGTTAATCTACTATAGGCTTCTCCCTGACGGGTTAATTTGTCGGGTAAGGTGGTGGATTCAGCGCTATCATTGGTTAGATCACCTGTCAATCAAACTGTTTACTGATTTAGAGGGTCAATTGACTCTTCGCCTCGGCAGTTTGATTTACAGGCGATCTGACCCATCATAACCCCGAATCCACCGTTTTGTCCATCAAAGCGGTCAGGGGAGTTAGTAGATGAACGTTGGTGAACTTGAATCACGTCTTGAAACAACATTCCTTCTGATGTTCATTCATGTTTATTTGATGCAATAAATGAACTAGTATGAAGAGATGATCGAGGAGCGACACATTAAACACACACTAGACGCTATTCATCGATTAAACTTCTTTAAAAAAATACTATATTTTAAATATGAAACCGGTTCATACGTAGTCAGTGTCCTCTTTGCTCCAGGATGTATTTTTCACTGCATGAGAACATGATGTGTGGCGTGAGAGCGCATGGCAACAGTAACTAAAGGGGGCGGGGCTTTGCGAACGGTCAATTAACATTTTGTCAGAACCTCTAGTAAGTTACATGTTATTTTGTTTATTTTTGTATTCAGAATCTTGGCAGAAATGAGATCTCTATTTATTTGTTTTAGGTCCTGATCTATTTTTTCCCCCTTTCACAGAAATAAATTCTAAGTAGCCTATAATGTAATGTAAGAAAACTATATAAATTCAATAAATTGAAACCATTGATAATAGTTTTTAAAATATTTTTTTTTATTTTTACTGTATTACAACAATAAATAAGAGATTTGTTATTTATTTTATAGTTTATTTATTCATGAGTGTTGACGATGGGTTATGGTAAAACTTACAGTAACCTACATGCAACAAAACGTTTAAACCCATTTGAAATGACTTAATCAAACTTACCGAGATACATTGTTATTACAATGTAATAACATCATTACCAGCATGTGCTGAATGTCAGTGAGATCTGAAAGTGATTGCATTAACTTGACGATCGCTGAAACTTCATGATCAAAGACGGCGCTTTACACGCCTGAGCTGATAATGAGAGTGATTTGTGTCATGGTGACAGAGATCAAATGCAGTATAAATTATCTTAACTTATCCTTGTGTGCCCTACACTTTCACCAGAGTTATAAATCCACAAATGCAAATGACACCTATGAAGAAACCCAACAATTGAGCTGCTTTAACCCAGCGGTTGGGTTAAATGTTTGCTCAATGGGTAGTTTTATTTAACTCATATTAACTGTTTTAAAATGACTGTATGTCTGGCTTAAAATGAACCCAAAATATATTGGAAATTAAAAATCACACACATAATTACTGGAGGCAACAATAATAATCAAAAGGTGAACATTTATTAATAAGAAATTCAATAAATGTTTATTATTTAATTATTAAACAATATTTGTTTATTAACAATATTAATTTCCAACCTATTTTAGGTTCATTTTGAGCGAGCGATACAGTAATTAAGAGTTGAATAAAAACACCCAGCAGGTTGGGTCAAATATTTAACCCAACTACTGCGTTAAAACGACCCAATTGCTGGGTTTGTCCATATTTAACACAATTTGGCTCATTTTTCTATTTTATTGCACATTGGTAATTGAAACAACATTTCTATGAGAACCTAAACACTCCACCATTGAAAGATTGTCAATTAGATTAATTAATAATAATTTTATACATTCATTCAACAAGGATGCATTAAATTGATCAAAAGTGCAGTAAAAGACTTCAAATAAATGCTGTTCTTTTGAACTTTCTATTCATCATGAAAAAGGTTTATAAGCGTTTCCACAGAAATATGAAGCGGCACAACTGTTTTCAACATTGATAATAATCATAAAGGTTTCTTGAGCTGCATATCAGAGTGATTTCTGAAGGATCATGTGACACTGAAGACTGATGCTGAAAAGTCAGCTTTGATCACTGGAAAAAATTACATCTTAAAATATATTCAAAGTTTTTTGAATTCTAATATTAGTTAAGGGTTAGGGTTGGTTAGGTTTAGGGTTAGGGTTATGGTTATGGTTAGTTAGGGTTAGGTTTAGGGTTATGGTTAGTTAGGTTTAGGGTTAGAGTTATGGTTATGGTTAGTTAGGGTTAGGTTTAGGGTTATGGTTAGTTAGGTTTAGGGTTAGAGTTATGGTTATGGTTAGTTAGGGTTAGGATTAGGGTTATGGTTAGTTAGGGTTAGGTTTAGGGTTTGGTTTAGGGTTATGGTTAGTTAGGGTTAGGGTTAGGGTTATGGTTATGGTTAGTTAGGGTTAGGTTTAGGGTTATGGTTAGTTAGGTTTATGGTTAGAGTTATGGTTATGGTTAGTTAGGGTTAGGATTAGGGTTATGGTTAGTTAGGGTTAGGTTTAGGGTTTGGTTTAGGGTTATGGTTAGTTAGGGTTAGGGTTTAGGGTTAGGTTTTCTTTAGGGTTAGGGTTAGGGTTATGGTTAGTTAGGGTTAGGTTTAGGGTTAGGGTTTAGGGTTAGGTTTAGGGTTATGGTTAGGGTTAGGTTTAGGGTTATGGTTAGTTAGGGTTAGGGTTTAGGGTTATGGTTAGTTAGGGTTAAGTTTAGGGTTATGGTTAGATAGGGTTAGGTTTAGGGTTATGGTTAGTTAGGGTTAGGTTTAGGGTTATGGTTAGTTAGGGTTAGGGTTTAGGGTTATGGTTAGTTAGGGTTAAGTTTAGGGTTATGGTTAGATAGGATTAGGTTTAGGGTTAGGTTTAGGGTTATGGTTAGTTAGGGTTAGGGTTTAGGGTTATGGTTAGTTAGGGTTAAGTTTAGGGTTATGGTTAGATAGGATTAGGTTTAGGGTTAGGTTTAGGGTTATGGTTAGGGTTAGGTTTAGGGTTATGGTTAGTTAGGTTTAGGGTTAGAGTTATGGTTATGGTTAGTTAGGGTTAGGATTAGGGTTATGGTTAGTTAGGGTTAGGTTTAGGGTTTGGTTTAGGGTTATGGTTAGTTAGGGTTAGGGTTTAGGGTTAGGTTTTCTTTAGGGTTAGGGTTAGGGTTATGGTTAGTTAGGGTTAGGTTTAGGGTTATGGTTAGTTAGGGTTAGGTTTAGGGTTATGGTTAGTTAGGGTTAGGGTTTAGGGTTATGGTTAGTTAGGGTTAGGTTTAGGGTTATGGTTAGTTAGGGTTAGGGTTTAGGGTTATGGTTAGTTAGGGTTAAGTTTAGGGTTATGGTTAGATAGGGTTAGGTTTAGGGTTATGGTTAGTTAGGGTTAGGTTTAGGGTTATGGTTAGTTAGGGTTAGGGTTTAGGGTTATGGTTAGTTAGGGTTAAGTTTAGGGTTATGGTTAGATAGGGTTAGGTTTAGGGTTATGGTTAGTTAGGGTTAGGGTTTAGGGTTATGTTTAGTTAGGGTTAGGGTTATGGTTAGTTAGGGTTAGGTTTAGGGTTATGGTTAGTTAGGGTTAGGTTTAGGGTTATGTTTAGTTAGGGTTAGGGTTATGGTTAGTTAGGGTTAGGTTTAGGGTTAGGGTTGGTTAGGGTTAGGTTTAGGGTTAGGGTTGGTTAGGGTTGGTTAGGGTTAGGGTTAGGTTTAGGGTTGGTTAGGGTTAGTTAGTGTTAGGTTTAGGGTTAGGGTTATGGTTAGTTAGGGTTAGGGTTTAGGGTTATGTTTAGTTAGGGTTAGGTTTAGGGTTAGGGTTGGTTAGGGTTAGGTTTAGGGTTAGGGTTGGTTAGGGTTAGGGTTAGTTAGAGTTAGGTTTAGGGTTGGTTAGGGTTAGTTAGTGTTAGGTTTAGGGTTAGTTAGGATTAGGGTTGGGTTAGGGTTTAGGGTTATGTTAGTTAGGGTTAGGGTTGGTTAGGGTTAGGTTTAGGGTTAGTTAGGGTTAGGGCTAGTTAATATTAATAATATTACTGCTCTAACAAACTCAAATGAGCAAATAAATTCAGCCTCAGTGAGCAGCAGAGACTTCTGTCGAAAACATTTAAAAAATCTTTCCAACCACAAATAGTGTAAGTTAAAATTAGGTCCAAACGTTTGAGAGCACTTAGGAAAATTATTCTGATTTAATGCAAAGTATTATTTGCATATCAAATAATCTGAATAACAATTTGATTGAAAAGCTGAATTTTTTTTTAAAAATGACGTGAATTTCTAAATTTAGCATTTGATTTTCCCTGTTTGTTTCAATAACAGCTGGTGTGAGCTCCTGAACGTTCGATTTGGGAATGTTCAAAAGAATGGTCCAATTGTTTTAAGCATTATAATTGGCTAATGCATAAAAATTATGTGAGATTACTTGACAACTGCTGATTAAAATAGTTGAGAGGAAGCATAAGATGTGGGACAGTGCTGCCACAGCTTTAAAATTTCATGACAACTGCAATATCTGCACAGCTTATCTCTTAGACCATATTAAAAGTACATCCCCTTTCTAAAGCCCGGCCCTTCTCTTAATGAAGATAAAAGGTCTTATCAGAAGAACTCTGTCCCTGCGGTTCATTTGATGACACACACACACACACACACACACACACACACACACACACACACACACACACACACACACACACACGCACACACACACGCACACACGCGCGCAGCTATAAAAGACCGTGGCTCTCCTCATCCTATTCTCCTCACACACATACACACACAACATCCAGCTTCACAATGCCGGCCGATTACAATGGAACATGGGAGATGGTCACCAATGACAACTTTGAAGATGTCATGAAAGCTTTGGGTAAGTGATTTTCTTTTACTGTCCGCCTAAACAGAATCATAAAGTTATCAAAAGGACACGCAGATATATCTATATACAGGTTATGTTGTTCTTATTTGATTGCGCTCCCTTGTATAAATCACAGCAGATCTCGCCCACCCCCCCCCCCCCCCATTGACTACCATAGTATTTTTTTTTTCCCTACTATGGCAGTGAAAGGGAGGCGAGATGTGCTTCGTTACAGACATTCTCACAAATGTCTCTGGTTTAGAACAACTTGTCAAAATGCCCATCATGTGGAGTATCTTATGTAAATACAGTCAATTATGGCTTAAGTTAACGTATGCAGATATGTGACAGTAAATTCTGTTTTAAAGGGACAGCAGCCTAAAATACCCGTCTGTATCATTCATTTTAATCAAACAACAAAAAATGTTAAATAAACCTACTGTAGATTACCTATAAAACATAGTTTATTCAGGGCCAGATTTACTAACGGCTTGTGTCAGTGCAGACTCTCTTAAAAAACTACTGTCGGGATTTACTAAAGACACGCAGTGCAAAATTAGCGCTGAAAAGGCAAAATTGTTTTAGTGGATATGCATTTGTAGTAGTTTTCCTTTCAGACGCATAATTTGGGAGGAGAGTGTTTAAATGAACTTTACTAATGTTTGTGCTAGTCAATTTACTGGTATTTGCACTATTATTTAACACCCTAAAAAGCATGTCTTAACCCATTTTGCCGAACGCCTGCAATTGTTGCTGCTAGAAGGAGACCGCAGAGGACAAATATTTTCCACTCATTTGAATTTCTTTGGATTGCCAGAGGAAGACGTTCTCCAAACATATCGTTTGCCAAGCCATGTTGGCCTATATATATATATATATTTGGAACTCTTATCGTATTTGTCCAATTGTTTGTAATTTGCTTCTTTGTTCTTTTTATAAATATATTCTAATTTAAAGATATATATCATTAATGAAATAATAATAATAATAATGATATATGTGAGAAATCTGGTCACCCTTAAAATAAATAAATGTTAATTCATTACTAATTAATTAATTGATGAGTTGTAATGAACAAAAAAAAAAAAACACTCATTATCTTTACTACTGCGAGAAACGAAAAAACAAAAGGTCAAAGTTCATGCAGGTCACAGTATCTTATCAGTCGCTTTGGTAAATGTGAGAGATGTTTGAACCTGAACCTTTGTCCCAGTGTGTGAATATGTGTGAGGTCATTCTGTTGCATCATGGGACAAAATATGGCCCTTGCTCTACTGATACCAAAGCGCCCTTTCTCTAGTTTCACACGTTCATACTTAAACAATCGAGGTTTTAATACATTGATTCTGTTCTTGCCCTGCAGACATTGACTTTGCCACCCGTAAGATCGCGGTGCACCTCAAACAGACTAAAGTCATTGTGCAGAATGGAGACAAATTTGAGACCAAAACCCTCAGCACCTTCAGAAACTATGAGGTCAACTTCGTCATCGGGGAGGAGTTTGAGGAGCACACGAAAGCCCTGGACAACAGAGTTGTTAAGGTAGGTGTCCAAAATCCAAAACAGGATCACATGTTTACAGAAAGATACAGCGGATCAGGTGATAATGCCATGTTAATTTGCTATAACACATCAAGTCACATTTATTTATAGTTTCAAAGCAGCTTTACTGTGATAAATAGGAGAACAATGATTGCAAACAGAGTTCAATTCTGCTGTGAAGAAGCTCTAAAGACAGTCATTATTCAGTTGTACTCGATAACTGTGTAAAGTTCATCAATTATGAAATTAGTTCAATTCAGAGTTCATCAGCTCAGTGTGATGAAGAGTCAGCGAGTGAGATCCAAATGCAGCTTTTATTGGAAACGTGGTCAGGCAGGCAGAGATCAACGACGACAAGCTCGTGGTGATATCCGGGCGGGAGGTCAGAGGCAGGCAGATAAACATCCAAGAAACAGGGAAATAACGCTAAGAAATTGTGAAAGAATCAACAATACTTTGCGATGGGGAGGTGAGTGAGTGAACTATTTATAGTGAAGTGATGAAGCTAATGAGTGGTGATCACCAGGAACAGCTGGCGGAGGGATTCTGGGAAGTGTAGTGTGGTGAGGGGTGACCTGTAGTGGTGAGTGGTTGTAAAGTGATGGACCCTCGATTTACTAAATGATGATTTACTGATTCATTCCTTCAATTTACTAAATGTTTTCACGATTTACTGATTCGTTCCCTCGATTTACTAAATGGTTCTCATGATTTACGCTTCGTTCCCTTGATTTACTCAGTGGTTTGCATGATTTACTGATTCGTTCCCTCGATTTACTTAATGGTTCACATAATTGACTAATTCCTTCCCTCAATTTAATAAATGGTTTGCATGATTTACTTCGATTTGCTAAATTATGTGCACAATTTACTAATTTGTTGCCTCGATTTTTACATTGTGTGCATGATTTAACAATTTTGTTCTCTCGATTTGCTAAATCGTGTGCATGATTTATTAATTTGTTCCCTCAATTTATAAATTGTGCGCACTATTTAGTAAATTGAGGGAAAGAAATAGTAAATCGTGCACACAGTTTAGCAAATAGACATCCCATCATGTGTAAAATATAAAAACTTATAATAGGCTTACCATAGTGAATCATTTGTTAATTTGTTAATTTTGAACAAAGAGTTACATAGTGTACCTTTAAACTTAGACCTAAATATTTTTGAGCGCATTGTTATGATTGATGCAGCATATTTGCTCCTTTGAGATATAGATAACAAATTTAAGCACATAATAATTGCTTTTATATCATGAATGTGCAGGTGGGGTCCTATACATCTTTTACATCTGTTGAAATATTTGTTTTCAGACCCTCGTGACGTGGGATGGTGATAAACTGGTTTGTGTCCAGAAGGGAGAAAAGGAGAACCGTGGCTGGAGGCAGTGGCTTGAAGGAGACATGCTTCACCTGGTAAACAACCTCCGGCCATCAGTACAATATTAAAAAATCAATAAATCTGTACTGATTTATTAATTATTAATCTGGTACTGAATTATTAACAGATTGATGTACCATTCTATTTACATACTTTAGAGGATGTATCGCTGTACATACCCAAATAAACATGGTAATACCATGGCACTTTGTTACTAAAGAACACTTAAAAAAATCCTAAATGGGAACATTTTAAGTGGGTAGTTAATAAATGTCTTGTTACACTTTAGACATTCTACTGACTATAAGTAACTCTGCAACTACATCTCAACTAACTCTCACTAGAGTATCAGTAGACTGTTAGTAGACTGCTAGGTTCGGGTTAACAAGTACTTTCAAAGTTACTTATAGTCAGTGAATGTCTGTTGCATCAAAATGCATCAAAATAAAGTGTTAGCAGATATTAAGTTGAACATCTAAAACGAACCATCGAAATAAGGTGTTACCAAATGTTTCAAACTATGAGTGAATAGTTATCATCATACTAACTAACACACTGTCCGTCTCTCTTTTAGGAAATCCATTGTCAGGACAAAGTCTGCCATCAAGTCTTCAAGAAGAAAAACTAATGCTCTCTAATTAACTGGATATTCACTCCTGGGTTTGGAGTTGGGCTGTGCATATTTATTAAAGCAATTTTAATAAACAGCTTCAACCAAATACATTCATTTGGTCCTCCATGTGAGAGGATTTCAATGCAGAAAATAAAAGTGATATCTGATTAATAATTAATAATAATTTCACAAAGTGTATGCAGTTTAATGATAGGTGTGTTTTATTGAGAACAGTGTATCAGAGTTCAAATGAATCACTTCATTTGATAGGATTTAGCCAGAAATGTGTGTGGGTGCATTTTCACTTCAAGACCAAGCTTTAACGCATACTATATGAATGAACTCTTACTATAAATGTGCATTGGTTAAAGAATAAAATCTAAATAAAATCACGAAATTCACAATCCCCATCTTCAACTCCTGCCAGCTTGGGAATCGAAACGGAAACCTTCAGGTTACAAGTCCGACTCCTTCACCATTAGGCCACGACTACTGACTATATTGATATTTATATTGATATATTGCCATATATTCTTTGTATGTATATGTATGTATGTATATATATATATATATATATATATATATATATATATATATATACACATACATACATATAAGTAGTTGTAGTAGTCCTGAAACCCTAGATGGCGCAGGCTGATGGTCCTTTACATGTAGTCTGCAAGCAGTCACATCATTACCACACGGCACAAGCTGATTGGCCTCTGCTGATTCTGCAATTAATGAGATTGCTTGCTCAACATTTAAATAGTCTGCTGTATTGGCTAGCCCTGCAGCATGCTATCAGAGTTCCTCTGAAACCCCACCACCTGCCTAGATCTACTACAGGATTCATGTGTCTACTCCTGTAGCAGCTTCATATCTTACACAGCAGCATGAGTGTGTCTCTACTAGCAGTAACATGTCCATACTCGCTCTGCAGCAGCAACAGTAGCAATAATCGTCAGCACCAGCAGTGACGAAGCAGATCTAGTCTACCAAGACCAAATATATTGCCATATTCAATAACATGCCAGAACTATTTATAGTCATCATGATTGAAATATATATGTCTACATAGTTCTGTCATGAAACTCTAGATGGCACAAGCTGATGGGTCACAAGCTAATGATAATTACAGCGTTAACTGGCACAAGCCAATGAACTTGTTGCTCACACATTTATATGGCTAGTTACATTCACTATAGCAGTTTGCATCTTGCTTCAGAGTTCCTCTAAAATTCTCCACCTTCCCCAGCTCCACCTGTAGAGATCTGCTATGGTTTATTGATATATGCTAATTGTGGGATATTAATATATTTATATGTGTACATCATGTACATTAACACCGTGTGACTGTGAAGGGCACTCGGCACAAGCGCAGACATTAATAGCGCAGCGTTGTATAAGCGGGAACTACAATACATGGTACAGCCAGCACATACCTGACAATTGCTTCTCACTGGAGTTAGACAAACAGCTGTGGAGCTTACTGGGATCAGACAAACACAAAGGTCTGGGGATCCGTTGTGCTACAAGGTGGCAGTAGCGCCAGTGCCACCTCTACAGAATTTTATTTTAATATTAGGGGACCTAGTAAAGTGCGGGAATACAGAGCCTACTAGGCCGCTGTATGTACAACTGGAATATAGAAAGGAGTTGAAACTCAGTGCTTATAACTATCCAAAAAAGCTGATATAGACAACATCGCAACAAATTCCTCCACAAGCGACGAACCTGGTGCTTGGTGTGACGACCTCTGCTGTCCATCCTTGGAGATGCAGGTCGTCTGCGGCATATTTGCGACACCTGTTTCCAATTAGACTGTCCTTTAAAAGAGGCCTTCAAATGATCAAAAGTACTCAGTCAGTACTCAAGTACACTAATTCGATGGGAGAAGAGTTTATTGTCCCTCTAGGTTCATTCCAAACAGAAAATCCAAGATGCATATTCCGTAGCAGAAGATATAATGAATGGGAGCAATGATAAAACTGGCTTACCTTAAATAGCCTTCTTGCACTGTTAGGACTCGAGAAGCTAGAGAAGAAACGTCCAACGATGAGTGAGTCACCGGGTTTAGATCCAAATGCAGCTTTATTCAAGACGTAGTCAGACAGGCATTGGTCAACACAACAGCAGACAGTAGTAACAAGGAGAAGGCAAACTCGTAATAATTATTCCAGGCTTAGGTCAATACGCAGGTAGATAGACAACAAGACGAAGAACTAGGCAGGATCGGATAACAGGCAAAAAACAAGACAGGGATAATGCTCGGCAATGTTACAGGAAATAATACTTTGCAAAGTGGGTGTGTGTGAGTGGTGCTTTTATAGTGGTGAGATATGAATCAGGTGTGAAGGTAATGCGAAACAGCTGACAGGGTGATCAGTGACTGGGTGAGGGGCTTATGGGAAATGTAGTGTGGTGTATGGAGTCCATGATGTGAGCGGGCAACCTCTGGTGGTAGGTGGATGGAACATGATGGAGCAGATTCATTACACCAAGTTACAGAACCTGGCAAAAGTGTTCTGTGAAGCACATCTGCTGAGGAGATGTCCTGGGTAGACACACCCTCTCCCATGCCCATGAGGAAGCCATACTCCTTGTAGAGTGGACTCACACACCTATGGGGCACGACATATCCTGTGAATCATAATTCAAAACTATTGCATCTTCAATCCAATGGGATTGTTCCGATACTGGTAGTCTTTTTAGTCCGACCAACAAAACACACAAAGAACTGTTCAGAGAGCCTAAACTGTCTGGTACACTCGACATAAATACGCAAAGCATGTACAGGAAAAAGTGGCTGTGGAGGGGGACCTTCCCAGGCCTTGGGCTCGCTCCAGGGGGGGGAAAGGTGAGAAGGTTATCACCTGGGATCTGAACGGCATTGAGACCTCTGTAGGCACAAAGACCTTTCTCTGCTCAAACATGACTTTACAGTCTTTAAAGCCAAAAATCTATGCAGGACTCTCTGACTGAGAGATGTTGCTGACTCATTTAACACAAGTGAGTGCAAGTAAAAGCGGTGTCTTCAAAGAGCTGTGGCTGGGAGACTGACTCTGGTGGATTCTGTCAAACAGCCAAATGTGATGGGTCCACAAATCCGGGTTGGGGTGCCAAATTGAGCCGTTCACTTAAGAGAGGAGATCTCTCCTCAGCAGAATGGTCCATGGAACAAGGGCTATGTGGGCCATTTCGTTGCAACCGTTTATGATCGTGTTTAGCACCCACCTTGATATGCCTGGAAGCGCTCGCCAAACCTCTGTGAATTGCACAAGAGGTTTTACCGTGGCTTACAGAGTGAGGTCGGAAGCACTGCGATGCTCTTTGAAGATTTCTGGATTTGGGCCCTGCTCATCTAGGTGTTTGAGCATCTTCACCTGAAAGAATTGCTGAATAGCAATCGAGTTAAGGACAGCCGCTGCCTGGACTGCTGATGTATGCGCTTTCCCAGTGATGTTAGCGGTGGTGCAACATGGCTTGTTGGGGTGCACAATTGTGGACTTTACCTTCAGTGCTGCAGAGAGGGGCAAAGATGGGCAGTGACAGCTTCCTCAATCAGGGGGAGCTTGGAATAACCCAGCAGTTCAGCGCCATCCACAGAATAAAGAAGTGAGGAACCCAATATGTGGGCATGAGCTGAATAGATGTGCCACATCCCGGAGACCTTGTCATGTACCTCAGGGAAGAATGGGCCAGGCATTTGGGAGCTTGCACAGTGGCGATGACTAGCCAGGAGAAACAACTCATCCAGCCTGCTTCGTTCTGGCTCGGCAGGGGGTAGACCCCTCCAGGCTGAACTCTTCAACTACCTCATGATCTGTGTGTCCGGAGGGCAAATCAGCATCACTGTGGTGGGAATCAGAGTCCTCAATGCGGCTTGATGACCAGTCCTCTAATTCAGATGGCATCTCTTCGGGCATGCCAAAAGATATGAGGTCACATCTTTAGTGTCGTTAGTGTCTGGTATGAAAGGCCACTGCTTCTTGCTCCGTGGTTGAAGAAAGGCGTCTAACTGGAGGCAGATGCTTTGTTGAGCTAGGGGGCTGTCCTTCAACAGAGTGAAGGCAGTTAGGCTTCTCAATGGCGGCTTACATGTGGGCAGGCAAAAGACAAACATGTCAAGGTCATCAGGGGCCGGTTGCACCAGCTGGACGCACACCCGGTCGTAAGACTAAGCTTAACGTAAAATGCACCTGTTGCACCATCTAGGCGTAGCGCACGTCTGAGACTAAATCTTACGCCTAGTCAAAGGTAGGCGTAAAGTGAGAAGTCTTGACTTGATTCCATGTTGAATGCAAATAAAAACATTGAGATGATGGCGCGTCTGGTATACAGGCTCCACGATCAGCGGTCTGTCGTGTTTTTCAGAGATGTCCTCGGTACTAAAGGCGGGTTGGGATTATCTGCAAAAGTTGAATGTGTTATTAAAATATTACTTGCTCTAGAAAATTGTGAAGGCTACTCTGTATACCGTGTAAACAGGTCTAGCCAATAACTCGCTCCATAAATTTGAACACCGTGTAAACAGCTGTTATCTTTTGCCAGATGTCTTGTTTTTTCATTCGTTACTGAATCATTTTGTTTGCACACCAAAATATGCATATACTTACCGAATTGCTCAATAATTTTTCTTGTTTTACAATCTGAGTAATTTAATTTTCTTTTTTTCGGCTCAATAGTCATTTTTCATCTATTCGTTGGAGCCAATAAATTCACATTTGTAACCATAGTGTTACATGTATAGTCTTGTCTCCCCTCTTCTTTGTCCTTTTTGGTTTGTCCCGTGACCTAGTTTCTCCCCAGTCTGTGTAATTTCATTCACCTGTGCCTTGTTAATCACTCCTCATGTGTTTGTGTATATTTACTCCCCTTGTCAGTCAGTCGGTTGTCGGATCTCGTTAATGTGTACGTGTTTTCTAGTCTATGTCAAGTGTTTCTTTATTAAATTCCCTGTTTATCCTGTCATCCGTGAGTTTGCTTGCCTGCACGTTACGTAACACATAGCTACGCGAATGGTGTCTCAACTAACAGTGCGGTAGAAAATATGTACGCGCATTGTCTACGCTAGGCATAGCTGCACCTAGTCGTAGTTTTCGATGGTGCAACAGGTGTAAATATTCATCGGTAAGCTGGACCTAACTAAGTCCAGTGTAGAACTTACACCCAACTTTTTTATGTCCAGCTAGTGCAACCGGCCCCAGGGGTCTATGGGTCCTGTGCTGACCTCACAAAGCTTGAAACCCATGATGCAGATCTCGACAGAATTCTTTAGGGAATTCTTTTCATTAAATAATGCACTTTCTAGCAATGATTCAGTGGTGAAGGAGAGGCTTCTGACTTGCAATTTATTTCTAAATAGGTTGCGTTCCTACCTTCATTTCACGTGCACCATTTAGCCATTGTGGCTTCAATATTTCTAAGAAAAAGGTGTTCCCCCATAGCGTCAGCTAGCTGTACGCAACATCGAGATACCATCTCAAAAGGGAACACACAGCGCTTTCTGCCATCTTGTTCTCCATGAACTGTTTTCTGGAGCATGTCACAAAAATGAACCAAACACAGTGAATACTTGTTGCACAATCATGAGAAATATGTCTATAAAAACCTTTAAGTGTCTACGTTTTGCTTATTTGACGTTAAATGCATTTGTCATTTGCGTCTGTTCCATGTTCACAGAAAGTTTCAATATAAAAGTCTTTGCGACTGCGTCACTCACTCAAAAAGACAATCTTTGCCGATCTAATGGCGTAATAAATGTATCTTCTCTTGCTGTTCACGGTCAGGGACTATTTTTTCCAGTGGAAGGAAGGCTTTTAGTGATTTTACTTCATGAAAGTTGCATTGATATATATTTTTTGTCTTTAATATTTATATTGTGTGGTAACCGTTTTATAAATGCAATTACCCCCGTGAAGCCGTGGTTCACAGTGAATTTATAACAGCCACGTCATGCCTAACCTTGCTATAAACTAAATGTTGAGCTGAGTTAGCGAAAGATTCTTATATTATGAGACTTTGCTGCCCGTAGTTAAATTTTGTTACTGATTCTAAACGTATCAAACATTTTATACTTAGGAGGAATGTTTGTAGGAACTGCTTGTTCACAAGATGCATGCATCAGTATTCAAGCAGCCATAGTGTTTTGTTCAACAATGGAACAAACGGGACATTCTTTGCTAATCTCAATCACAAAAACATAAGTAAAATGTTGTTGTTAGGCAAATTAAAGCAAATGTAGAAGGACTTGAGTATGAAGTTTACAATTTAGTCATCATTGGAGTTTAAATACATATAAATTAAATATTATTAAATAATTAGATGCAATGAATTAATTTTGATTTCGTTTCATCTATTTATTTATTATATTTATTTGTACTCGAAAATGTAAAATATAGCCAATGTATAAACACATTTAAAGGTAAATAAATATTTTCCTCGGCTGAATTTGTCTTCGAAATGAGCAGACAGTTAATAAATAGAAGGATGCTGGTATCGTCTTTTTTTAAAAACTATATTTATTTAGTACTGCTATATGTGTGATGTTTAATTTTGTGTTGTGAAAAATCAACTGTTATGTCAGATTACAAGAAAATTAAGTCGTGATCGAGAAATATAGCCTTTTATTTTAGAGGCTTCCGTATCAATTCGCTGATTGAGGCTGAACGCCGTTCTCTGTAGTGCCCAATCACGGACCTGCAACTGTTTTCATTGGATTACAGCGGTGATTGACAGCTCAAGTGCACCAATAATATTCCCGGTTCTCCCCTGGAAGGCGTGACCCCCGCCTGTCCCATTTTCTGTAGTTTTCGTCCATTTCATTTTGTTGCGCGTGAATCGTAACGGGACAACATGGCGACGCAGACGGCCCGCTACTACAGTGAAGGCGGCAGAGCAACAAAACGACAAAAAACGGAAAGCGAGGGTGGAATGGCGACCGTAAGACAAACCTTTGATGACATACTATCAGATATTTTATCAGCGACTTTGTCTGACCGAGCTTTAGTTAGCTAGCTAGCCGAAATAGCGCTAGTTAGCGAACCAGCTAACCAAACAATTGTGCCTCAACATGCTGGATTGTTTCACCAAAAGCACGACAAAAACACAAATACGACGATTATGACGGAAATGTTCGCAGCATTAGCGTGAAAAGGATGTTTTTCGCGCCACACATATTGTTATATTCTGAATGAATGGATTGTGTTGAACGTAATCCGTCGTCATAGATATATGAGTGGGAAAGTATTGTACGCATGCGCAACGTTTTTAGAGAATGTGCTCAATTTGTACGCCGTAAGGACAGAATACTAATAATTCTGTCTGTTATATTCGTAAACAAGTTGTATTAATTATGTCTGTTCATTGGTCATTTTACAGGAAGGCTATGATGACCCACACAAGACCCTCCCTTCTCTTGTGGTCCACGTCCGAGGTTTAGTGGACGGGGTTTTGGAGGCAGACATCGTGGAAGCCCTGCAAGAGTTTGGAACCATCAGGTAATCTCTACTTGGGTTGTGCCATACCTTGATTCTTCGTGTTGGGAAACGCGTCGTGCATTCATCTCCGTCTCTCTGCAGTTATGTTGTGCTCATGCCCAAGAAGCGCCAAGCCCTGGTCGAATACGAGGACATGAATGGCTCTTGCAACGCTGTGACTTACGCCAACGACAACCAGATCTACATCGCAGGACATCCCGCGTTTGTGAACTACTCTACCAGTCAGAAGATATCCAGGCCGGGGGACCCCGATGACTCGCGCAGTGTTAATAATGTTTTGCTTTTCACAATCATGAACCCCATTTATCCCATTACCACGGTAATACCCACAGGACACTCACTCCTCAGATGTATAGCGATGCTTTTAGTATAGATAATCATGCTTTCTTCATATTCGTGTCATTTTATAGGATGTTCTGTATACTATTTGCAACAACTGCGGTCCTGTTCAAAGAATCGTCATCTTCAGGAAGAACGGTGTCCAGGCCATGGTGGAATATCCTTTACTGTTTCAGAACGAAGATCAGAGCTGTTGTTAGAGTCCGTCTGCTTATGAACCAAGGTTGTTTCAGCTTGATTTTCCGCTTCCCATGCTTTCTTCCATGTCTTTGGCAGTTTATATCCAAGCCAATTCACTGAAACTATAGTAATGCTTTAAATGGTGGCATCCGTAATCGTGGCACGCAAGATTTCCTCTGTATTTCTTTAATTCCTCACACATTTGATTCCGTTCAAAGCGCCCAAAGGGCCAAGGCCTCGCTCAATGGGGCTGACATATACTCTGGCTGTTGCACACTAAAGATCGAGTATGCCAAGGTGAGGTTCATCTAAATTCACTGTATGATATTTTTCAGACTTTTGACAATATCCGACATGCACGAATGGCTTAAGTGATGGTTCACCCAAAATGTTTTACTCGCCCTCAAGTTATCCTTGGTCTATATCACTCTTCTTTCAGACGAATACGATCAGAGTTATATTAAGTAATATTCTGGCTCTTCCACGCTTTGTAATGGGAGCGAATATTATAAAGCCAGAATGTTATTTAGTATAACTCTTGTTATGTTCTTCTGCTAGAAGAAAGTCATATTGTACACCTAGGATGGCTTGATGGGTGATTTTTGCATGAAGTATTTCTTTAAAACTATGGCATTAGAAGAGGAACCATAATAAAGCCAGTTTTCAAAATCTTGGAAGCATGAAGTAAAACTTAACTTTTTTGCTTGATTTTTACTTCACTTCAGTATTAACACATCCTGATCATTTACTCACCCCCATGTCATCCGAGATGTCTTTCGTTCTTCAGTTGAGAAGAAATTAAACCCTCCATATAGTGGACTTCGCTGCTTCGACAGGTTGAAGGTCCAAATGTCAGTCTCAGTGCAGCTTCAAAGGCCTTTTGGACCTTCAACCCGTTGATTCCACCACATGGAGAAAAATCCTGGAATGGTTTCCTCGAAAACCTTTTCTTTTCGACCGCAGAAAGACATTTTGGGTGACATGGTGGTGAGTAAAGTACCAGGAAATTTTAATTCTGAAGAGAACTTTTATTCTACCCAAACATTTTAAGTAAATACTCGATATACGCCATCGAAATCAAATAACGTATGTGTTTTTTTCCTCTCAGCCAACACGCCTTAATGTGTTCAAGAACGACCAGGACACGTGGGACTACACTAATCCAAACCTGAGCAGCCAAGGTACCGTTTACCCTACATCTGCTCTGACATTTCTCAGCGCCCTTACTGCCACTGTGGGGGAAATAAGCGGGTGGGATCGGGGCATGTTAGAACCGGAGCGGGTTTCCGCTGTTTCACCTCCCCTGTGCTGAGTGTTAGGCATACGTCTCTAGGCCAACATCTACACGGCATGTTGTGTATGTTTTCCTGGCTCTCTGAGGGCAAAGTAAAAAGCCGTATCTGTGTGGTCTTGCTAAGGCTTCCTCCGAATGTTGTCCTTCTGATATCTCACAAGCTTCCTTTTCCAGCAAAGCCCGTCACATGTCAGTAATGTGAGGGGCAAGTGGCTTACTGGGTAAGCACCACGAATGTGGATTATCAGTCCACGGTCTACTCTGACACATTTATGTGGTCAATGTGAAACTATGATTGCAGCCCATTGTACTTTTCCAGGGGGAACTCAATTTTGTCCAAAACTAAGAGACTTGGTGACACCGCTCGAAATGAAAAGTGGTTTTGTTGGTCTTTAGAGTAAAATACTAGAAACGTGTTAGAAGGAAATGGGCACAATCTTGATTTCACGTTGACCTTTTAGGACTACGGATTACTCAATTTTGGCCCAAGGTATTCACGGCCACCAACGGTGCGCCCAAAGAGGCAGTTCCAACGAACCAAAGGCCTTTGAAAGAATTGTTCTTCGGTGCTCACGCCGGCCATTTGCTCCTCACATTCATGCGGTACATTTAGAGACCGATACGAAAGCACAGAACCTTCCAGAATATCAAGTGCGACAACAGAACATTCAGTACATCTGGACACTGGGGGACATTTCCTAGATTTCACAGAAGACACGAGTTCCTCAGACTTCCAACACTGTACCAGTCAACAAACCACAACTGCTTCCTATACCTGCGAGAACTTTTCTCCAGAAGGACAAACACTCATTTTACTCTCGTGAAACTGCAAGCCATCCTGACAAACACCTGATCATGCAACATTTAGCACTCATCACCTCCTACAGAAATGACACTGCCAACGAAGACATTCTTCCTGTTGTACGGCAGTACACATTGAAGGATTTGGGGTTGTCGGTGCAAGTAGTTATGGCTCCCACACCCATCCGACTCTCTCCCGTTGTTTGTTACGGGTCAAGAACAAGACACACTCCACTGTGACACACCACCTTCACCTCACTGCTAACAACAAGAGATGTTTTTGACACGCATCTCTTCATTCATGTCAGACTGTTCCATCCACAGACAAACAGGCTTCTCCGAATCTTTCTCCGGGCTACGTCGTCTTTCTCTCGCCGTGCCGATCGTTACAACACAAACCCCCACACCTACAAATCGACATGCCTGACTCTTCACTCGTCAACAGCTGATGACACTAAACCGCTCGAGACACCGAAGACACTGCAGACAACATTTGACAAGCAGACGCACTGACATGCAGTTTTTTTACTCGGTTAAGCTGTGAAATTCTGCCCTGGAGGCTGGTGTTTCAGATACGCTCTCTTCCCCCCAACATGTCTTCCTCCTCTAGTCCTTCCCTTTCACGATTCCTCCTCTCTCTTTCTGTCAATATGTGACGTTTTTTCCCTTTTTTTTCCAGTCGTATGACTACTGTGTAACACCTTCCGTATGATGCAGGTTGGCTTTGTGTCTCTAGTGGAAGTACCGGTCAGTCTGAATTGAGCATAAATTGCTCCAGCTTTTCCACCTCCATAAGAAGACAGGCATTGAAATGTGAATGTGCAACAAATGCTGGCATCAGTGAAGCTTTGAAAGCCATCTGAAACAAGGAAGAGTGCTTGGGAAATCAGTGGAATTGACTGAAATGGACAGTTCTTAAGTGCGAAATGGAGGAAGATGCTCAACGGTGGCTAATTTACGGCAGGTTCTACTTGCCCCATCCTTCAACCCCCAACCCTTACGTTTGTACTGTAAGTAACCCCAAGCTTCTGTTGTCTTGGAGTGATACGCTCATAGTCTAATGTTTCATGGGGATGTGTGACCAAATGTTTGACTAACTTGACCTTTTCCTTTTCAGTTGAGTTGGGTTTTTTTTTTGTCTTCCCTCATTGGGCTACAAATTTATGTAGTTCAGTAAGGTGCATTAAAATGCATTCCTGGGTTGGGTTGTGCTTCTGTGAGCAACATTATACTTGTGTGATCCTCAGATGTTTTGGGGCGAGCTTAGTACCCCTTTTGCACTGACAGGGCAATCTGGCACCATTCTGAGCGTTTACACCAAATACTAGGCGGCCATTCCTTAAAGGCACTTTAAAATGAAAATTAGTCCAAGCTTTACTCCCCCTCAAGCCATCTTAGGTGTATATGATTCTGTCTGATGAACATTGTGTTATATTAATAAATATCCTGACTCATCCAAGCTTTATAATGGCAGTGAATGGGGTCAGAAGTGTCTCCATCCATGATGAATGTACTCCACACGGCTCCAGTGGGGTTAATAAAGTCCTTCTGAAGCGAAGCGATGCATTTGTGCTAGAAGAGAGTTGCGCCTTCTGGATTCAACTTACTTTTTTTCATCATTTGAAAAGCAAGGCGTAAGCGTTTTGAACTGCAGGAATTTTACACTGCCTTCGTAAGCTGAATACGGAAGGCGATGTGGAGAAAGCAGGATATTTTACTTGTTAAATGACACTCGCTTCGCTTCAAAAGGACTTTATTAACCGTCTGCAGCCGTGTGGAGTACGTTTATGATGGATGGAGACACTTTCTTCAGCTTTATACTCGTTTCCTGTTCACTGCCATTCATAAAGCTTGGTTTTGTCAGGATATTTAATATATTTCAGATTGTGTTCATCAGAAAGAAGAAAGTCGTATACACCTAGGATGGATTGAGGGTGAGTAAAGCTTGGGCTGATTTTCATTTTAGAGTCAACTAATCCTTTAAACAAGGAATGCACCAATCCGATATTCAGAATCTGCTTCAATACTGCGATATTGTTACATTAAATGAAGTAATAATGTGTGTGTGTGTATATATATATATACTGTAAAAGTTTAGCTAAAATTTATATTTGTCCCAAATTGTTTTTTTTTTTCTACGATTGATATAATATTGATCACGATTTTCCAGACACCAAACTTCAAATAAAGATGCAACTGTATTCATTACTGATAATATTGCGATAAGATTGACCGTTTCAAAATCACAGATTATGTTGACTGATATTTTGATTTATTTTGGTGCTAATAAATATTTTAGGGAAAATGGGTCTAGCGACATCCCTGGTATTTAGTGGATTGTGTTTAACACATAAAAGATTGATTATCAGTTCCACACACACACACAGATTTATAGATGTTCTACCGGTATCAGGCGATTTTTCAGTATTTTGTGTATCTGAATCGGATTGGTTTTGGAAAAAATGGTATTGGTGCATCCTTACTTTAAACCTGGTGTTCGTAAAGCAGGAACTACTAAAGCCCAAAGTATACTTCAGGTTTTATGTGTTTGCTGTGGCACTCGTATAGTACCCAAATGAAAATGGTCAACAAATAACAAGCATAGATAAGTATAACAGAACAAAGATACAATAAGGTTCATTAGTTAAACATTAGTTAATGTATTTACTAATCTTCGTTAACGCTAGTTCATGAAAATACAGTGCATTAACGAATCTTAACAAGATTTTAATAATGTATTTGTAAATGTTGAAATTAACGAACAAAGATTTAATAAATACTGTAGAATTGAAGTTCATATTAGCTAATGTTGTTAATTAATGAACCTTATTGTAAAGTGTTACCAATGAAATAAATAGTGCTTTAAATTTTAAAGTCTAACAGTATTCGGTACAGAAATTGATTAATCAAATTGAAAATATCACTGCGTGGTCTTCACTGTATAAATGAAATATTATTATAATTAATCTGTGATTTTTCGGTCTTTTGTTGTTTGATTAACATTCATGAGACAGAAAGCAGCGGGAATATTAGGCTGCTGTCACTTTAAGATCAAACATGCGGATCCAAAATACTGTTACACATCCGGTTTTCTGAATTGTTCACCTAAGCCATAAGCAGCTGTTTTACTTGCATTTTGACCCCGCTTTTTTTTTTTGCATGCATGTGTCCGTTCAGGCACAAATAGAAGAAGAGCGTGGCATTCGGTGTTCATCTGCTTGACACGTTCAAAATTGAGTTCTTTCACGTGTTTGTGCGCTTGAATGGTTTAAAATCGCTTGAATGTTTAAACTGACAGGACCTAAAACGCGTTCAAATGATAAACTTTCATCGTATGATGGTCAAACTTGCAATTAATCTGAGAATAACGTGTCTTTTGGACCCTGTTGTCTGGTCCGTACGGATTAAATGCGATGTGACTATCGATGCTCTACTCTAGAGAGAAACAGTGCCATTTTTCCACTGGAACTGTTTTCAACTAGACCTTTTGCTGCTGCGTTTCCATCACGCTCTAAAGTTCAGTGGAGATTAAGTCCGGTGACGTTGGACTGCATAGGACTTTCCAGTTCCCGCTGGATTTCGTTATCCGCATAGAAGCTTAATAAAGCCTGAACCTCGTCATCGGTCCATCAGTCATATTTTTTTTTAAAACCTCCACAGACTTAAAAATGGTGGTTGAAATTAAAATGCTGCCTGAACTCAACCAATCAGCATGTTCAGCGTCCAAGTCCCACCTCTGAAAGTTCCTGAACTTTGAAAATGTCCTTCCTCATGAGCAGGGACTTTCTTAGGCGGGAACTTTATTTAGATCCTGGTTCCTGCGGTCGAGGCGCCCTAAAGTCTCTAGTTCTTGGGGAAAGTTCTTGCACTGGGAACGTGGCTAAAGATGACCTTCTTTAGCTTTATGCGTTTGCGTTAACTGAAGTATACTTTGGGCTTAATGACCGGTTGAGGGACGAGAAAATCTAACTACGTAAAAGTTTTCAAAATTGCTAATCAGCCTTCCTAATGCAAATCAAAACTAGATTGTGCCGAAAAACACAATCATGTTACTAAATTTCCCGTGCCGCTCAAGTACGTAATTTTATTTCTAAAATACATCAAAGCTCGCTCATTATTACATGCATACTTTCTTTTTACTTTAATGTAGCAGTGAGACTTAAGAGCAAAGTATTTGTTTATGTAGTACCTCGAGATTTGGGTCACCAGCACCATTTTGGTAGTAAAAAGGGTATAGGAGAAGGAGGCCTGTCTTTATTTTCAATGTAATGTTTTATCTTTTGAACTAATCATACAGTGAATAAAGGCATGGTGCCCTACACATTTGAGCTCCTGCATAGATTGAGAAACCTGTAATGTGATTGTTCAGAAATGTCAGTGAGATTGATGTTTGCACTGTGTGTACCTGAACAGGTGCAGATGCTGATGGCAATGGGGGCAATCAAGGTGTGTGTCTGCAGTAGACATTGTCCTCCCCCACCCACTCACTCCCAAACATGTGACACAATACACTGTCATGGCCATTAGCCAATGAGTTCTTTGCTCTGTTGCTTTATAAGTTTGATTGGGCTGGTACACTGCAAATGAAACACTGTGTGTGTGTTTGTTAGCTAGCTGACTGTGTTTGTGAGAAGTCATAAATGGGGCTTATTTATTGGGTGAATCTCATGAAACATGTCAAAACGAAACATTTGACCCTAAACTAATTTTAAATGTATCGTGCCATTTATCGTTAAAGGATTAGTTCACTTCAGATTTAAAATCTCCTGATCATTTACTCGCCAAGATGTTCATGTCTTTCTTTCTTTCTTCAGTGGAAAAAAACCCCCAAAACATTCCAGGATTTTTCTCCATAAAGTGGGATTCCAAATGTCAGTTTCAGTGCAGCTTCAAAGACTCTACATGATCCACACTAGCAAAATTATCTCTTTTTTTAGTAAATTATGTACTTTTTACGGGATGCGGTAGTGGAAAAACAGTGGGAAGGGAGGGAATTGTTTTTTTATTTTTTTTTATTTTGCATTCCCTTGCAAAGATATTATCGTTCCCTTGCAAAACCTTCCTGTTTAATGTCCCTCTGGATGGCAGTGGTGTTTATCAAGTCCGCTCCGTCCACTAATACACACTAATAATGCGCGGCTCATTTAAGTTTGAACTTGTTTGACTCAAATATAAAAGGAAATGCAGTTGTGTTTTAACAACGTTTAGCTCACGAGTTACTGATCCGGGAAGTTCAAATATATTGCCAACGTTACTGAACTTCTTCAGCACTGACCGCATTTCCTTTATATTTGAGTCAAACAAGCTCAAACTCTAAATGAGCCGCGCATTATTAGTGTGTATTAATGGACGGAGCGGACTTGATAAACACCACTGCCATCCAGAGGGACATTAAGCAGGAAAGTTTCGCAAGGGAACAATAATATCTTTGCGTGGGAATGCAAAAGATTTTTTTTTTAAAATTCCTCCCATGCCAATTTTTTCTACCACTTTAACCACAAATGCTCGTCTCGCACTGCTTCATCACGATAGAAAGAGCACGTGTGATTTAGGTGGAAGTAAAAATTATGGGTTTTTTTTTTATGAAATGTCCGATGGTTTCTCTAGATCAGACTCTTACTCCTCGTCGGGATCATGTAGAGTCTTTGAAGCTGCACTGAAACCGACAACTTATTTTCCTTTCGAATGAAGTCACATTGACGCACCATACAAAAGATTAACATTAGACTTAATTTTCTTTACGAATATTCATAAAGAAATATGTTTGTGGGATTCACCCTAATAGTATCGCCCAGTTTTTTTTCCTGGTGTCCCCTTCTCTGCTGATCTCAAAGCACACCCCAATCACATTAACGTCACAAGTGTCCTATCCTGTCGCCTCTCGGCGAACGAACTCATCTTTCACTCTCTCTCTCTCCCCCCCTCTCTCTTTGCCCCTCCCCCTTTCCTTTCTTGGCCTCCTTCCTTCTCTTGCCTCTCAGATATGAACGCCAACCCCAACAAGCGCCAGAGGCAGCCGGCTCTGCTGGGAGACCACCCTCCAGAGTATGGTAAGGCTTGCGGGGTACACGCGTTTACACATTTGCCTCATTTGCTCACAAACAGGGGAGTGGATGTTAAAGCAACAACAAATCGGGGGTGCATTTATCACAGTGGCAGCAAGATGGTGCTGTTGACTTTTAATTTAAGTGAAGGGTGTGTAAAGTGCTTTTTACTCCTAACCTGCCTGCAACCCCCACCCCACGTGGTCTGTTTGTCATTTGTGGATTCTCAGGTGGTTATCACGGATACCAAGAAGAGAGCTACGGTGGACCCTATGAAGGCCGACGGATGGGGCCGCCCATGGGTGGTCCGAGGCGCGGCGGAACCAGTCAGCGTTACGGCGGACAATACGGTCCCCCGCCTCCGCCTCCAGGCGAATATGGCGCACATGCAGACTCACCAGTGATCATGGTCTACGGCCTGGATCCAGTTAAAATCAACGCGGACAGGGTCTTCAACATCTTCTGCCTGTATGGCAACGTGGAGCGGGTACGGACATCAGCAATACTCAGACACTGGCAGAAAGCCAACGGCTTCAATTCAGAGCTCATTTTTCTCTTCTAAATGTAGGTGAAATTCATGAAGAGCAAGCCTGGAGCTGCCATGGTGGAGATGGGAGACTGCTATGCGGTGGATCGCGCCATCTCGCATCTCAACAACAACTTCCTGTTCAATCAGAAGCTCAACGTGTGGTACGTTCATTTTTCTTCTTTTAAATTTTGCAGTAATGGCAGGTGGATCGTACGTGTTTCACAAAAAATGAAGCTTAGTGCGATTGAACATTTTGATTGTTTTAATCATTAAAGACATTTTACACCAAATACTTATGGAGTTCTCACTTTTAAAGGGTTCGTTCGCCCAAAAATGTCAATTCCGTCATTAGTTCCTCTGTGGTTCCACACCCGTAAGACCTTCGTTCACCTTCAGAACACGAATGAAGATGTTTTGACTCTTAACAGCACTTTCAAGAAAGGTCATTGTTAAAATTCGTGCTCTGAAGATGAACGAAGGTCTTACGGGTGAGGAATTAATGACTGAATATTCATTTTTGGGTGAACGCTTTAACTGATTTTTGCCTCAAACTCCTAATTTATTCTTAATTTACTGATAATAAAGTAGTTAAGTTTAGCAATTGGGTTCGATTATGGGATGTAGAATATGGTCGTGCAGAATAAGGCATTATTATCTTAGAAATATTCCCGCTAATAAGCAACTCGTTAATAGTGAGAAATAAGAATTTAAAGGGAAAATGTTCTTTATTGTCACTACATGTATGGGGGACAATTCGCACTTTTAACTAGTTGTTTGTTAGCGTGTGTGTTGGCTGTTTATTAGTACTTATAAAGAACATATTAATGCATTATTCTATATTCTACATCCCATAATCCAACTCAACACTTAAACTTAACAACTACCTTTACTAACTATTGCTGAGCAGTACATATTAGGGGTTTGCAGGAAAAGCCTTAGATAAAAGTGAACGTGTTCCACAAACTAAAGTTAGTTTATTTGTCCTAAAACTATAAGTAAAATGTAATAATATCTGATTATGGGGCAAAATATGACCTACCTGAAATATATACTACTAACTATACTACCATTTAAAAGTTTAGGGTCTGTAAGATTTTTTTTTTTTGTTATTGAAAGAATTTCTTATCCTCACCAAGGCTGCATTTATTGCATCAGAAATACTATAATAAAAATTAATATGTTGTGTAACATTATCACACTTGAAAATAACTCTTAGTGCATTGATGCACTAATTTCTTTAATGTATTCATTTCTTTCCAAAAATGTGTCTGTATCTAGTTCCATCATGAAACTCTAGATGGAGCAGGCTGGTGGTCCTTTACATGCAATCACATGATTCTGATGATCGTGCAGCCAATGAGATTGCTTGCTCAACACTTATATTTTAAAGATCTGCTGTGGGATTTGCGTCTTCATGCGCGCATCAGTGTTGCCAATTGCTTTCAGTTGAAAATAAAGTGGCAGCACTGGTGTGCGTGTTTTCTGCAGCGCTCCTGCTCTCCACTCAACCGTTTCGTCTCTTCGTTGTCAGTGTGTCTAAGCAGCAGGCCATCATGCCCGGCCAGTCATATGAGCTAGAGGACGGGACCAGCAGCTTCAAAGACTTTCACGGCAGCAGAAATAATCGCTTCACTTCTCCAGAGCAGGCGGCAAAGAACCGCATCCAGCACCCCAGCAACGTCCTCCACTTCTTCAACGCAGCACCCGAGGCTTCACCGGAGTCCTTCACCAGGGTCAGTTCTTCACACTAGAGCAGTCATTCTCAAAGTGTGTTCCGCGAAAAGATGACCGAGGATCGCGTGGGGGGTGGGGGGGGATGGATCATATCATTGCATTTTTGTTTGAATAATTAAGAAACAGTTGCATATTAAACTTAAATTTAGTTTATCCTTCCTGTTTTGTTGTTTTTGGGGGGCGTTTTAGAGTGGGATTCTCTTATGGAAGATAAAGTGGTTTGAAAAAGTTTGAAAAACACTGCTCTAGAGAATATCCGGCCCTCTCTTGTCTTATGATGTTATTTGATGGGTAAACGTTAGGGGTGCACCGAATGTTCGGCAACCGAAATTAAATTAAATTAAAAACCGAATAAGTAAAAAGGCCGAATAAATTTTGCCGAACAATGACGTTTTTAATGATGTTTTAACGTTCACATATCGCGTCTTTTCCGCGCGCATATTCTTTATATCCTATGTGGGCGCGCGGTAACCGCGCGCAAAACGGAAGGGACGCGCATGCGGTGCGGCGCGCTTGTTTTTTCCGGGCGCGCCTGTGCCGCGGCGAGATGAAAACATCTCAACTTTTCAGAATGCCGCGAGCGCACCGCAGGTCATGTGACAAGAACCAACCGATCAGCTTCGACCTTTCCGTAACAAAACATGGAAATCTCAGCCGAACAGCTGATCATAGCTGTACAGGGGGGTTGTTATATCTCATTTACATAAATATATCTAGTAGTAAAGCTAAAGCAAGGGCTAAAAATCAATTTATCCTTTGCTGAAACTCTCTCATCGTCAGAAACCACAGTTCATGGTTGCATAGCAACGACAGACGCCACAGAAGCGCGAGCTCCCGAACGCTTGCGAAAGAAGGAGGAAGCGACGCGGCCGCGCTTTACACGCTTTATTAGGCGCGATATGTGAAGTCGGCTTATGTCTAGGACAGTTATTTATTTGTTGTGGGTTAATCCACATTTTTTTGCACTATTCAATGCACATTTGTTGTTGTAGACATACAGAGTTACACTCTTTCAGCAGTCAGTTATAGGCTATTCAAGAAGAACATAGGCTTCAAAGATGGCCAAATCATTTTTATTTTTTTTTATTTTACTACTTTATTCATTTTAAGTTATATTGTGCTTTGTTTGTATAATATCTGCTGGAATGTTAAAAAAATGTTCAGTGTTAAATATTTTGAAATTATATTTTTGTTATTTGATTTATTTCTCTGAAAAGCAACACAAAATAGTAAAAAGCAAATTTTTACTATTTAATTATTGTAATGGTGAAAAAATTGGCAAAATAAATGGAAAAAATGCGAAACACCGCATTCGGTATTCGGCCTTCGGCCAAGCATTTCATTTCGGTGCATCCCTAGTAAATGTAAAACCTTCATCTCTTTTCAGATCTGTGAAGAACTGGGTGTAAAGAGTCCTTCCAATGTCAAACTTTTTGCAGCAAAAGGTATGCAGTAGAAATAAATGTGCTTTCTTCAACTGTTGCATTATATATATATATATATATATATATATAATAGCATAGCAAGCCAAAGTCGGTGTAAACCTATTTAAAGTGCAGCCTTTTGTCGAGCTGTATTGATTGATTGTTTACTGTATTGAACAGGTTCCACATCAGAGAGGAGTTCCTCAGGGCTTCTGGAGTGGGAGTCTGTTAATGATGCCATGGAGGCCCTTGCTATGATGAACCATCACCAGATGAAGAACCCCAGTGAGTGACCTCATTAGTGATGGTTTATTTTCTTTCTTTTCTTTTCATGGCTGATGTCTCAGAGAGCAGAGTGGAAAAACGAGAAAAAAGAGAAAAACGCCGGCATAAAAAGTTGACTTATTTTACATGTTCACTAAATTTGAAAATGAATTGAATGCAAAAAATATTTTTAACTTTAGGCGAGACACTGTAGATGAAATGGAGTAAAAAATGAATATCACCATACTTTCCCAGTGGATTGATTACAATCAGAATTGCAAGCATTTTTTGTATTATAAGTTTTCTGTTTAAATATGCAAACGAGGCATTATTTACTTTAAAATGTGCTAAATTTTGTTTCTAGTATAGAAATCTGAATATTGGATGAAGTCCGGTTCAGAATTCTTGTTTTATTTATTTTTTTGACATATTAGAGTATATATATATATATATATATATATATATATATATATATATATATATATATATATATATATATATATATATATATATATATATATATATATATAATTTTTTTTTTTTTTTTTATATAATTCAGCAAATACTGTGAATGGTCCGAAAAAAGTTTTCTTTGAAGCAAATATAACTATACTGTGATATATATGGTCTTCATGATATGGAATTACTCTTATCGTGATATGATTTTGGTCAGATCACCCACCCCTACATGTCCCTAGACTCACTTCTATTGTAATAAATAAGGTTAAGACACCGAAATTTTACAATTCTCGATTCCAGTTTCAATACCACAGCTAAAACTACTAACTAATATACATATATTAAAGACAAGTAAACAGTCATTAATAAAAAAGAACAATCAAACTACAAGCAATAGCACTAATCAATAAAACAAATAATCGGTGCGTTTCAGGTACAGAATGTAAAATAACACCACATATAATCTTCACTGTAATTAATGAAATCAAGCTTAATCCTTATTAAAGTTCGAAAAAAGTTTTTCAGTGAAGAGCAGGGAGTGATTTCTGTCATTCGTAGTTTGATGAACATTAAAAACAGACAGAAGCAGGAATATTAGGCTGCTGTCACTTTAAGAGCCGCACAGATACTGATACACGCGTCGTCTTCCACTTTAGCAACAACCGACTGTTTACTAAGATAAATCTGTGAATTTGTTCGCATTCAAGCGCAAGAAGACGGGAAAGAAAATTGTATTTGTCTGAGATGCGCAGCTTTCTGTTTGCGTACACAAATCGCGTAGTTGAATGCTTAATTTCGCAAGGCTTGAAAACATGCACGTGGTAAAGCGAGCGTGCGATCAGCACGCTGTAACGTCACACACGGCAAATAATCTAGTCGAGAAGACCAGTAATGAGACAGGTTTATTATGTTCAACGTGTGCGGAAATGAATACGGAAAAAGAGCGAATCAACCAGGAATTAAAAAACCGATTCATCCGAATGTACTGATCTTGTGTGTGTCTCCACAGGTGGGCCGTACCCGTATACACTCAAGCTGTGCTTCTCTACCGCACAGCACGCAAACTGAGCGGCAGCAGCGCCGCTCGCCCGTCACTTCACCTTCCTGCTACTTTATGTCCTTTACGGCTCATTCGTGCGAGTGGGCGTGCAGACGTGTTGAGTTAACCTTATGTTGATCGAGCTGAGAGTGAAACTGACTGAACTCATCGTTTTTAATGGAAGAGGAGAATAAAACGCTTTTTGTACCAGTATTTTGGTTTTGTTACCGTTTTTCTTTTTTTTTTTTATTGCTTACTATGATCGACTGTTAGCTCTGTGCTCAGCGCCTCACTTTTAGAAATGTCTCCCTGTAAAGAAGATTGCAGTTTTTTTTTTTTCTTTTCTTTTTCTGATTGTAAAATAAAAAGTGATAATGGGTCTTTTGTTGTGATTTGCTTTGGCAAGGGAACAATTGTGACTCATGTTTTAAAATGTTTTGCAGCAGTTAAACCCCCTTTTTTTTTTCCTTCTTCAAAAGCTGCCTGGATGTTACTGCCTAGTGTATATTTGCAGTCTGGACAATAAAATGTAATCGATTTAATAAAGAAATTTAATCTGCGTATTCAAAATGGGCTTTACTGCCACTGTTAATTGCAGATCAAGTTTGTTTTACAGGGTCTCATCGGTCGTGGGAAGATTAGTCACGTTTCCATGAGTTCGTGTCTAAAGTGAAATTTCTAGTTTGTCTGATTATCTTGTGCATGGAGACCCAGAAAACCCAAATCATCCATTTGGGCTGCTTTCAAATCAAATGAATATTTAGATAAGGAACGTAGACTCATCTAGAATAATAACTTGATGATTTTTTTTAAAGAATTAATACTGTAATAGACCGTAAATTTGCTCAATAGAGCAAGAAGAGGTAAATTGAAGGCGTTGGCCACATGGACAACGGAGATTTTTATTGAAATAATGTAATATAGACTACTATAAACTCTCAAAAGTAGTGACGGGTGCTTTCGGAACCGCTTCGAAGCTTTACGAATCGGTTCGGACCGTTTCAAACTGCCAACGTCACGTGATTTCAGCAAACGAGGATTCGTTGCGTCATATCTGTTTCGAAATTTCAATTATTAAATTTCACTTTCAATCTCTGAATCCATAAATCATGCAAAGTCACAGATTCGCCCACCATTGATGATCACTTGAATAATCTGATCTCTGATCAGTTTTTTGCGCTTGCAGATGTTTTAATGAGACATTTGTATAGCTAAAAGGAGCAATAGTAGTCAATAGTCTCCTATTGGCCTGTTTAGCTCAGCCATCGATAAAATAAACAACATAAGCTCTGAAAATTGATAACAATCACACAGACATTGAATATGTAATGATGATTAGTTGATAGATTGTACTTTCAACACTTGAAATGGGTTTTAAGAGCTGTTTTATGCATGTTTGGCCTGCGCTTTTGTTGCATATGCACTGTTTTGACTGTTTCTGTTCACTCGACGTATGGAGTTTCTTTGGTGCCAATAAAAACGAACGTAACTATTTAAGAAACTAACGAAAAAATAAATTGAAACTGAATTTTTTTTTAAAATTGAAACCAAAATATTTGACTTCTGCATGTTTTGCCAATTGTTTTCTCCATTTTTGTTCGCTGATCTGTACGTACGGATGCGTTTCCAGAGTGTTCATTCACGCTTCTAAAGTTTTCTTTTACGATCCCAGAGTTTGCGTTTGTCATTCTGGCACAAGCTTCTCGCGGGGGCGGGGCTAGCAGTGGTGCGTTCTTATTGGCTACTGAGTTTCTGATTGGCAGCTTCTGCAACCTAGATGTAAAGTCATGTCAGTGTCAAACAAACCTTTGGTTGCAATTTTTTTTTCAGTTTCAAAGACATTTTATTCAGTTTCAATTTATTTTTTCGTCAGTTTCATAAAAAGTCACGCTCGTTTTTTATTGGCACAAATCTGATTCCATATCGGCGGCCCGAAGTCCAATCTATTTGAATGGGGGAGTTCTCAAAAACTGCTTGCCGAACTCACAATTAAACGACATATTTCGAATCAACAAGAAAATCTAACATGAGCTGTCCCATTAATGTTGTTTCTTATGCTCAAATGGCGTTAAAAAAGCGTATTTTTCAGGCTAGACGAGCCAGTGCGCATGTGCGAGTCTCAGGTTGAATGGGAACCGGAGCTTCTAACGGCAGCTACAGCGAAGTCCTTTATCAATCAGAAATTGGCTCATTTACTCAGAAGACGGGACCTATTCCACAAAATTGCATGTTGCAGTTTCTTCCATTCATAACTAATAGCAGTGAACCGTCTTTCTATTTCTATTCCTAATAGTCTAGTGTGGCATTTCAAACGCTTCGAATCAGTGAATCATTTGGCGAAGGAATTGGTTCAATTGATTCGAAGCTTCGAAAAGCTTCGTTTCTCTCATCACTTCTTAAAAGCTTATGCTCGTCTCATGAAAGCTGAAGTAAGATGACACGTGACACCTGCAGTCACAGTTTAATCATAAGGATGAACCAAAATAGATATTGTGTACATAATAAAATATACAATGTTACTTGGGGTTCTCAAAATTGAATAAACAGTTAGCGCTAATACAAAATAAATAAATAAATAAAAGTTTTGTACTTTATCGTCGGAAAAATACACTTGATTTTAAGGTGTCAGTATTACAGTGTAATTATAGCTTTAAGTACTGAGTAATCACAATTAACTAAATGTGCTTACCATAGGGTTAGGGTTAGGATGAGGGTTTGGTTTACGATTAATTGCATGTAATTATGCATAATTTCTAGTTCTTACTACAGTAAATATGTAACATATGTAACAATGACACTGTAAAAAAAAAAAAAAAATACCGAAAAATCTTATTCAACATATTAAATGAAATAAGAATAAAAATATAACACTAAAACTGAGTGTTATTTGAATAAAGTGAGATTTGTTTGTATTTATTATATCGGTTTTGTTTCAGTATATTGCAGCTAAGCTCCGGAAGCACCGCATGCGCATGCGCGGAAGTTCACCGTGATGTAATACGCTAGAAAGTTCCCCGGATATTAAGTCTTGTTCGAAGGTCAGTCGCGCACAAACAGAGCGAGTTCACACTCAGTCAGTCATATTTAAATTGCAGAAACTTCTGAAAGTCTTGTGTCTTTTCTGGAACCAGTAATAAAGCAACATGCCGAGAGGAAGCCGAAGCAGAACTTCGAGGATGAGTCCTCCAAGGTGCGTTAATGGAGTAGAGAGTGGTTATCACGAGTGCTAGTCGTGTGTGTGTGTGTGTGTGTGTGTGTGTGTGTGTATATATATATATATATATATGTGTATGTGTATATATATGTATAGATATGTATATATGTGTGTATATAAATGTTTATATATGTATAGATATGTATAATATATATATATATATATATATGTGTATATATGTATAGATATGTGTATATGTATATATATGTGTATATATGTATAGATATGTGTATATGTATATATGTATATATATATATGTGTGTGTGTATATATGTATAGATATGTGTGTATATATATATATATATATGTCTGTATATATGTGTATATATATATATGTGTGTGTATATATGTATAGATATGTGTGTATATATATATATATATATATGTCTGTATATATGTGTATATATATGTGTATATGTATATATATGTGTGTGTATATATGTATAGATATGTGTGTATATATATATATATATATATATGTCTGTATATATGTGTATATATATATGTGTATATATATATATATGTGTGTGTATATATGTATAGATATGTGTGTATATATATATATATATATATGTCTGTATATATGTGTATATATATATGTGTGTGTATATATGTATAGATATGTGTGTATATATATATATATATATATATATATATATATATATATATATATATATATATATATATATATATACAGTACTGTGCAAAAGTTTTAGGCAGGTGTGAAAAAATGCTGTAAAGTAAGAATGCTTTCAAAAAGAAACTTGGTAATAGATTATATTTATCAATTAACAAAATGCAAAGTGAGTGAACAGAAGAAAAATCTAAATCAAATCCATATTTGGTGTGACCACCCTTTACCTTCAAAACAGCATCAATTCTTCAAGGTACACTTGCACAAAGTCAGGGATTTTGTAGGCATATAGTTAGGTGTATGATTAAACAATTATACCAAACAGGTGCTAATGATCATCAATTCAATATGTAGGTTGAAACACAATCATTAACTGAAACAGAAACAGCTGTGTAGGAGGAATAAAACTGGGTGAGGAACAGCCAAACTCAGCTAACAAGGTGAGGTTGCTGAAGACAGTTTACTGTCAAAAGTCATACACCATGGCAAGACTGAGCACAGCAACAAGACACAAGGTAGTTATACTGCATCAGCAAGGTCTCTCCCAGGCAGAAATTTCAAGGCAGACAGGGGTTTCCAGATGTGCTGTCCAAGCTCTTTTGAAGAAGCACAAAGAAACAGGCAACGTTGAGGACCGTAGACGCAGTGGTCGGCCAAGGAAACTTACTGCAGCAGATGAAAGACACATCATGCTTACTTCCCTTCGCAATCGGAAGATGTCGAGCAGTGCCATTAGCTCAGAATTGGCAGAAAACAGTGGGACCCTGGTACACCCATCTACTGTCCGGAGAAGTCTGGTCAGAAGTGGCCTTCATGGAAGACTTGCGGCCAAAAAGCCATACCTCCGACGTGGAAACAAGGCCAAGCGACTCAACTATGCACGAAAACACAGGAACTGGGGTGCAGAAAAATGGCAGCAGGTGCTCTGGACTGATGAGTCAAAATTTGAAATATTTGGCTGTAGCAGAAGGCAGTTTGTTCGCCGAAGGGCTGGAGAGCGGTACACGAATGAGTGTCTGCAGGCAACAGTGAAGCATGGTGGAGGTTCCTTGCAAGTTTGGGGCTGCATTTCTGCAAATGGAGTTGGGGATTTGGTCAGAATTAATGGTATCCTCAATGCTGAGAAGTACAGGCAGATACTTATCCATCATGCAATACCATCAGGGAGGCATCTGATTGGCCCCAAATTTATTCTGCAGCATGACAACGACCCCAAACATACAGCGAAAGTCATTAAGAACTATCCTCAGTGTAAAGAAGAACAAGGAGTCCTGGAAGTGATGGTATGGCCCCCACAGAGCCCTGATCTCAACATCATCGAGTCTGTCTGGGATTACATGAAGAGAGAGAAGCAACTGAGGCTGCCTAAATCCACAGAGGAACTGTGGTTAGTTCTCCAAGATGTTTGGGCCAACCTACCTGCCGAGTTCCTTCAAAAACTGTGTGCAAGTGTAGCTAGAAGAATTGATGCTGTTTTGAAGGCAAAGGGTGGTCACACCAAATATTGATTTGATGTAGATTTTTCTTCTGTTCACTCACTTTGCATTTTGTTAATTGATAAATATAAACTATTAACATGTCTATTTTTGAAAGCATTCTTACTTTACAGCATTTTTTCAC
>CM074284.1:29273531-29428531 GCA_037194245.1 Opsariichthys bidens
GTTCTTTTTAATGGCTGCAGAAAATCCATTTTAACTTGAAATAATATTTCACAATGCTGCTGTTTTTACTGTGTTTTAATCAAATAAATGCCGGCTCGGTGAGCAGCTGACATTAACAAATCTTACAAATCTAGTGCACTTCATTTTTCAATTGATATTAAATGCATTTAGCTGAACTAAGTGGGTTTTGTATCCACTTATAAGTTGGACTTCACTATTTCTCTATCTGTAATTTCACATTTGCTTCACATTACTTCTATTGTCTTGGAAAAATGTTTAAAGCGAACTGCTGAATGTACTGACAGGCATTTATGATAAACTACAATATCTTTCAGTTGACACTTCTATGTCATGTATTAGAATGTAGTTGTAATTCCACATTTGTGAAGATGATGTTGGAATTTAGTGTACGGAAAATAATAATTCCCCCATATGTCGGTGTCATTGTTTTGTCTCATGTTGCAACTGAAAAGTTTTTTTTCTGAATTTATAAAATCTACATAATCGACCCTTTCGCAAAGCCCCGTCCCCTTTAGTTACTGTTGCCATGCGCTCTCACGCCACACATCATGTTCTCACGCAGTGAAAAATACATCCTGGAGCAAAGAGGACACTGACAACATATGAAACAGCTTCATATTTAAAATATAGTATTTTTTAAAGAAGTTTAATCGATGAATAGCGTCTAGTGTGTGTTTAATGTGTCGCTCCTCGATCATCTCTTCATACTAGTTCATTTATAGCATCAAATAAACATGAATGAACATCAGAAGGAATGTTGTTTCAAGACGTGATTCGACGTTCATCTACTAACTCCCCTGACCGCTTTGACAGATAAAATGGCAGATTCAGGGTTCTGATTGGTCAGATCGCCTGTCAATCAAACTGTTTGTGAAGGGTCAGTTGAAATAAGGTCTAATCCTGGCTTAATCTAAACCCTGTCTGTGAAACCAGGACAATAACTGTAAAAAAAAATTTAATATTAAATAAAATTGTTAAAACAATGATTTAAAAGTACTTAAAATAAAACGGCATTTATTTCATATGATCTGCAAGTACAGTTTTTTTTTTTTTTAAATATACTTTTAATATTTTACACAATTACACATTCAACACAATTAAGCGCACTTCTTTTTTTAAATCTATTTTATTAGCTATGAAATCGCTGTTTGAGCACTTGTATGGGTATAAATCCTTATACGGTAATTATGGATGTAAAAAAAAATAAAAAATACGAGTGAATTCATAAAATTACGTATTACAAAAGAATGTATTAAAAATGATGGGAACACTTTACAATAAACATTAATGTATCAACTAACCATTTGTTACTGTATTTACTAATCTAGTTAATGAAAATACAGTTCTTGTTAATTAATGAACCTTATTGTAAAGTGTTACCAAAATTACTGGTTGATCTTGCTAAACAATTGTCGGAATTCTGCTTTGAATTGACTGTGGATTGTGTCGTCACAGGAGCCGTATCCGGCTCAGCCCGTGTATCCGCAGCAGCCGTCAGCGTTTCAGCAGGAGCCGCAGCAGCAGAATCCCTGCGGATACGAGCTGAAGCAGTTCATCGAGTGCGCGCAGACACAGAGCGACTACAAACTCTGTGAGGGCTTCAGCGAAGTTCTCAAACAGTGCAAATTCTCCAATGGTATGTACTCTGAACCTGGTAGTGGCAGTGTTTTATTTTAAAACATGTAAGAACAGTGCTATATATTTAGTTGACTAGTGTTTAAATCGGTTTAAATTGTGCCGTTGCGTCACCTGTCAGTGATGTCATATCCACGCTACCCGCTATTTCTGTAAAAACCATGGAAATGCTAAAGATGCTTTGAAGTATTGTGTTGTATTGGACAAGTCCTCAACGGTTTGGATACATTTATCAACAGAAAACCAATTGTTATATAACTCGACACGATTTGTCGTCTTATAGCATATGTGTTGTTATTATGAGCTTTATTTGTAGTAACAAAAGCATTTTTACACCATATACTATATATATGTATATATGTGTGTGTGTGTGTGTGTGTGTGTATATATATACACACACACACACACATATATATATATATATATATATACACACACACACACACATATTAATATAGACACACACACATATATATATATATATATATATACACACACACACACACACATATAAATATAGACACACACACACACATATATATACAGACACACATATATATATATATATATATATATACACACACACACATATAAATATAGACACACACACACACACATATATATATACACAGTGTAGATTAATAGATAACGCATTACTTTACTCGTTGCATGAAAAGATTAATCTGATTATGTAATGCTTGTTACCAACTCTAGAGAGTGGCTTGATATTTGAAAAAGTTGTAGAATTATCGACTGATATTCATTTATCAACAACACTTACACTTTTCTGCTTGTAAATTCTGCATAGTAACTGTGATAAATGGCGCCATCTGCTGGTCAATGTATGAATTAGTCAGAGCAGCGCCATATTTGTTCAACATAGTTGTTCGGTCGATGAAAAGCTTTAAGACGACAAAAACTCCACCGCAGTTTTGAAAGTTGTGAAATGTGTTTTTGAACACTATGCTATTGTAAAAACGGTAAATCTTTTCCTCACAGCCTTGTTTTCACAATATGCCGTCTAACATGACTTTAGAAGTACACAAAAAACATTTCAGTCTAAACATAAGTTTTATGTAATTTAATTACATGCACTTTTCCATCCATTTGGATCACATAGTTTTAACATAAACAAACTAATAAACTTGATGTGATTCATATTTATCAGTCATATGTAAATGAAATAGGTCAGATTTATGTAATGAATAGTGAGAGATGAAATGTCTTTTATCTTCAGTTGTAGTTCTTGTGTTTCTCTGTCCTTCAGTGATTCTGCTTGTTAACAGCAGGCGTTCATCATTAATCATCTCTTAATGATCTCATTAACTCTGACTCTGCTTCAACGCTACTTTAACTCAGTAGTGCGCACACACATGACCACTAAACAGTGTTCATTAACCTGGGCATTTTTCATTTACGTATTAAGTTTATTAGTTTGTTTATGTTAAAACTATGTAATTAAATGACATAAAACTTAAGTTTAGACTGAAATATTTTTTTGAGTGTATTGTTCACTTTAATGAAATTATTAATAGTTTTGATAACATTTATTAAATTGTGATTCACTGATCTATTCCAGTCAGAAAGGCTGAAAAAGAGCTAAACGAGTAATAGCCTAGATGGTCATCATCATCTTTTTTCACCTGAATGTTTATTGGTTGTGTTGTTCCACAGGACTGTCATGAGGTTTGGATTGGAGACATGAACACAGCTCTTCCATGGCCGTTCACCATCTGCTTTCTTCTGGAAAAAGCTTCCTCTTAAAAATGCAACTCAATCAAAAATTAGGGCCTGCCTGAAAATTTAAAGCAGTGTCTCGGGAGAAATGCCGTGTCACATGTGTGGTCATAGTATTTGGTGTAGATAACTGCTGCGTTCTGATTTTTATGCTTGAGTTAGAAGAGACTCTTTGTCAGTATATGTTCTTATTGAAAATGTTTGATTCAAATGATGTGAATTGCAAATAAAAGGATCAGAAACATTTACGTGCTTTTTGTTATCTTTTTACCCACAGGCATTACAGGTTGTATCACCTTACACATCTTTTTAATGTAATTTTGTAGCTTTGGTCTGTTCCCGCGCATGTCTAAGTGACTGTTATGGAGAAGAGGATTTTAATTCAGTAGTTTAATATGTTTAAGCAGATGGATTAAACTGAAAAGTAATGTGCATTACTTTAAAAAAAATAAAAATAACCGTACATTTATAAAGGAATGTTACTTTACTCATTACATCAGAAGGTAATATGATTACTTAATGCACATTACCTCACAATATCCATTCAAATGTATATCATGACCATATATATATATATATATATATATATATATATGCTTAATTTAAATAATAAGTGTAATATATCAAATCATCTTATATATATATATATATATATATATATGGGCCAATCTTACAGAATTGGTGCAAACTGCTGTCCCACAACCAAAAAATACACTTAAAAATCATCCAAGTATTCAAATTTTAGATGTTTACTAAGATCCTTCTATTATCCGTTGAATCCCACAATAATATTTAAAATAGCTGTAGGCTTAATATACATAAAATCATCAATTATTGGGTAATTTCAATTGGGAGGTGGGTGTCCCGGACCATGAGCCCTAAATTTAAACCTGTGAAAATATTTTTAAAAAATTGCAATTTTTTTCCATTGTTTTTATTTTTTAATTTTTATTTTTTTCATTTAAAAAAAGTGGTTACATTTTTTTTTTTTTTTTTTATTAAATCATGGTATTTTGTGTCTCACATTTTCATGTCACTCTACCGAAACCAATTTCATTTTTGATGGGGAAATATTCCTGTGTCCCTCCCTCTCATCGCCTCCCTTTCATAGTAGAGAGACCATCATTTTGAGTTAAATGTGTTCAAAAGTCTGAAAATCTGTGTATAACAAAGGAAGTCACTGAGACACAAAGCGTGTGGATATGCATCTGCAAAGTCTTTTATTCTCGAACAAAGGCACACACGTATGATATGGACCAGACAAAGAGCTTACCAGGAACAGGCAAGGGTCAACAAACAGAGAGAGTAATCCAGTGGGCAAGGCTATAGTCCAGGCGAGGGCCAAACAGTATCCGAGGCAAGTGAGAGTCCAGGGCAGGCAGGGATCAAGACAAACAAGACTAGGAATACTTGTAAGATAAAGGCTCCGTAAAGTTACTGTCAGCTAAGGAGTGACCCAACAAACACAGAACGTTGCCCCAACGTTGTAACAACATGGCTAAAAGGTTGTCGGTTCTATATTGTGTCGTTAAGGTTGTTACTGCGCTGTCACAATGTTGCCATTCAACCACGGTTCAGGATCATCGCTGAAGGTTGTGCTTAGGCTGTCTGGACAACCATTGTACAACATGTTCTCGTCACTGTTCCGACGCGCATTTTAAATTTGCCGTTATTCTTCTTCAAGCCAGGATACGTGAGTATTGCTTATGATTTCTCTTTTAGATAAATAAGATATGTAAATATCCAAACAAAACCTTCAATTTTCATGTCTAATGTGAGATTTATTTGTTCTGTTAATAAACGGAGTGGACAGAATAGCTGATCATTCACACACCGAGTCGTTTGCGATCGGGTTTGGTGTAAGTTAATGCTAAGTTAATTCCCAACAAACACATTTACGTTGTGGCAACGTCGCTGCCACGTTCCATTTTTACCGTGGCAACGTTGACTGTCCACGTGCTCGCAACATTGTAGCAACGTTGAATTATAAGACGCCAAAGGGCTGCAGAAACGTTGTTGCGCGACGACGACGTTCCGACCACATTTATTTTTATACCAGATTATAAATATTATATGACCTTTCCTGCGTCTTATTTTTGTTGTGGTCAATCTCTTAATAATCACACACAAGATGAACATGTAACACTTTTTTAAATACTGTTAATCATTCATTGTTATTTTTAATAATTATCCATAAACGCAAACAATCCTCGGCGATCAGTAAGTTTGTAAATCAGTGTTTTATAGTCTTTGTGAATTGACTACAGGTGTGGAAGTAATTAGAGCAATGAGGTCTGGGAAATGTAGTCCGGAGTGATAAACTGTGTGCCCTGAAATGGTGAAAGGCTGACCTCTTGTGGTGAGTGAATGGAAACTGCAGGCACAGGATACAGAACGTCACTACCACACACCTTTTTCTGCAATTAAGCAAACTTTTTTTGGGGTGTTATTGAATGAAATGTCGTTTTATGTGTGTACAACTGTTCAGAACTGTGCTAGCTAACCTCGTGCTGATTAGCATCTTTGAGCATCTCGAAAGTATCTAAAATGACCGAAACAGTCGCGACGGAAACATGGTGAAGTTTCGGTTGTGACATCGTTGTTTTCTTGTGTTACTTATAAAACGGATTTTTATCGTGTATAACTGCTCAGAACTGTGCTAGCTAACCATGTGTTGATTAGCTTAATTTGAGCAATAAAGTATAAACTGTCACTATAGCGTCACGTGTCATCGTTGTTTTAGTAGTGACAAAAGGGAACACATAATCATTTATTTGGCGGAAATAAATACAATTTTAGTACAGTTAGGCAAATTATTCGTATTTTTGCATGTTTTAGTATGCGAGTTAAAATCCTGTACGGTCATTACCGAAAATGTGCAGCATGGATGTTTTGTCAAAATATATTGAATTATCTACTAAGATAGTGTTATGTATATTCAAACTTTATGCCTTTTACAAAGAAAGATTGGACTCAAAATTCGACAAATCTAAAAATTACTCTTGAAATATTGTTAAAATTGTAATCGTTATTGATTTAAAACTTAAATAGCAAAAAATATATTTACAAGCTAGATGTAAACAAAATCTTAATAGCTCAATGTAACCCTTAAATTAAATCATTTATTGTTGTGTTTCGGTAGTGACAAATTTGGGGAGAGGAAAAATATAACGAAAATACCATATGAGAATGAACTGCTCCATTACTACAGAAATCTTGGATAATACAATTTGCATATGTGAATTAGTGGGAAAAGACTTCTGGTGATAGTAAATAATAATAAAAATCAGTAGTAAATGGATTATTATATAACATTCTAATTAATGGATACAGAAGCGTAGGTGTGAACCTTTATTAATATGGAGTGTAAGAAGTAATAGGATATGGGACTGTCCAGTCTTTAATACGCCTTTTATTTTTGGATCTTGACATTCACACTTGCCCTTTCGTCGCTGTGTTATTGAAGGCAGCGGAGCGGTCATATCTCTAACGGGATATTCGTGTAATAAGACTGGAACATGGACTGACCGCCTGCACGAGCCGAAGGAGAAAAACACGGTTAAACAAACGGAATAAAACTCTAATCAGGTATGTCGAATGTAGACGTTGTGAATTGTTCGTCTGTGATCCGCCGTCCATGATGCTGCAGCTCAGACTGATGCTGTAAACATCGCGAGGTCACTGTGTTTTGCGAACCAGCTCCTTATAAATCAATAGCTTGAATGTCAAAACTACAGTAAAGCGGAAAATAAAGCAGCAGGCATGCTGCTTTTGAGCCTGTATGACACTGTATTATATGTACCGTGGTATTTGACATGGCACATGTCAGAAATGGTATTGCCATGGTGTATAAAAACAACAACAACATGGTATTACTGCAGAAAACAAATTACAATAGCATAAGATAATCATTTACCCTTGTATTACCCTCTGATTACTATATCTCTTATGGAAGAGCTATAGTTTGATTTGTGTTTATATGTCGTATATATATTTTTTATCGTTTAATGTAAATTAATCCTTTCATGCATGTGTTTTTATTGCTCTTTTGATTTGAAAATGTAAATGCACAGATTTTTTTTCAAAGAGATTTCCAGATGTCCAAATGACTGTGTGTATTTAACAAACCAATCAATAAAATCATGTGAAAACTATGAAATATATACAAAAAAATATAAATGCAAACTCAACTGAACTTCATACAAGTTAAACTTTGCGTGTCTTTGATGGAACACGTCCTCGTGTTCTGATATCAGAGAACATGATACGACCTGTAAAACTGGAACCCCCATTCAGACGCGCCCTCCAGTGTACCAGAGTATGTGGATTTACCCCTTTTAGCTGATAAATCTGATTATGTTCAACATGGACACATTTCAAACATTCAAACCTAGTGATCAGGTGTTTTCAATCTCATCTAAAATGAGTGTTGGGGGTAAAGCATTATGTAATCAGATTACTTTTTTATGTAAGGAGTAAAGTACACATTACAAGTAACATGCATTACGTAATCAATTACTTTTTGATGTTACAAGTAAAGTAATGCATTACAAGTAACATGCATTAACACAATCAGATTATGTAAAGAGTAAAGTAACACATTTCAAGTAACATGCATAACGCAATCAGATTACTTTTTGATGTAAAGAGTAAAGTAACATGCATAACGTAATCAGATTACTTTTTGATGTAAGGACTAAAGTGACATTACAAGTAACATGCATTACACAATCAGATTACTTTTTGATGTAAAGAGTAAAGTAACATTACAAGTAACATGCATAACGCAATCAGATTACTTTTTGATGTAAGGACTAAAGTGACATTACAAGTAACATGCATAACGCAATCAGATTATGTAAAGAGTAAAGTAACACATTACAAGTAACATACATAACGCAATCAGATTACTTTTTGATGTAAGGACTAAAGTGACATTACAAGTAACATGCATTACGCAATCAGATTATGTAAAGAGTAAAGTAACACATTACAAGTAACATACATAACGCAATCAGATTACTTTTTGATGTAAGGACTAAAGTGACATTACAAGTAACATGCATTACGCAATCAGATTATGTAAAGAGTAAAGTAACACATTACAAGTAACATGCATAACGTAATCAGATTACTTGTTGATGTAAAGAGTAAAGTAACATTACAAGTAACATGCATTAAACAATCAGATTATGTAAAGAGTAAAGTAACACATTACAAGTAACATGCATAACGTAATCAGATTACTTGTTGATGTAAAGAGTAAAGTAACATTACAAGTAACATGCATTAAACAATCAGATTATGTAAAGAGTAAAGTAACACATTACAAGTAACATGCATAACGTAATCAGATTACTTTTTGATGTAAAGAGTAAAGTAACATTACAAGTAACATGCATAACGTAATCAGATTACTTTTTGATGTAAAGAGTAAAGTAACATTACAAGTAACATGCATAACACAATCAGATTATGTAAAGAGTAAAGTAACACATTACAAGTAACATGCATAATGCAATCAGATTACTTTTTGATGTTATGAGTAAAGTAATACGTTACAAGTAATGCAAATTACGTAATCAGATTACTTTTTGGTCTAACGGGTAAAGTAATGCATTACAAGTCATATGCATTTTATAATCATATTACTTTTAATGTTAATGCAAATTACATTCTAATAACACAAGTAGATTTATTTACAGTTGAAAAAGTGATTGCAGATGAAGAATTTTCAAAAACAATTACAGTAATAGTATGAATTTTACTTACAAAAATTCGTATGACTAATAGCTATTGATGCATAATGTCCACTATTGTGGACAGATGATTCATCATAATTTTCTCTAAATCTAAAATCAATACTTGGTAAATTTATCAGTGATATGACTCATTATTAATTGATGCTACAGTATTTTTTATCTGCAAGAGTCTCGTAAGACAGAAGGAATGGATGGATATTCTGGAGCTATTTAGCATTTATGACTGGCCATCTTGGTTTTGAGAGGAAAAAAAATCGACATACAACGGCTTGCCACTTGCCACTGTATAGGATGATGGACTAGGGTCCACTGTAGTGGTTGATGTCCAACAAGCCCATCAAAACCCATGCATATGCAAGAAAGTGCGTTTTGAATAGCTGTCCACTGTAGTGACTTCTATGCATGAAATTATGTAGATTTTATGTTATTATTTTACTACCTGTTATGATTATTTTATTTGGTTATATTTGAATAAACATTTATCCTGACTTTAACAAATGTTAACATGAACTAGTAGCAGGTTTGTAATAACCCAGTTTTCTTACAGGGGAGATTATAATAATGACCAAAGAAGATGAAATCCCTGACTGGGCTGGAGCGCAGGACTTCTATGAGAAGTATGATCCAAAGGAGATCCTTGGAAGGTACTGTCATATTGTACATATATTTTAGTGAAGATGAAAAAATGTCCTGGTCATATTCACCTCCATTTACATAATAAACAGTTGTTATTTTGTTGTGATGTTTTTGAGAATGAAATTTGTCTTTTTTATATATCAATGTCAAAATGTTAGCTTCGCATGAAAATCATGTCAGTAATTTTCAGTATATTAATGAACAGGAAATACAACTAGAGGGACATGAAATTTGTAGTGCACCATCTTGGGCATTTTTTTTTTTTTAAACTGAAGATTCTGTCACGCAATCTACTTGAGAGAGGACCCAAACCCAAAATGAGTAAGAGGGTTATATTTATTGATAACAATAGACTGGGCACAAGGAGGAAGGTGAGGCGTGAAGACAATCCAAATAGCAGGACAGGGCACGCGCCAGGAGAACTGGCAAATAAGGGTGACTCAGATCCGGGTGATGTTAGGCTGGAGAACTGAGGAGGTGAGGGAGCACGAGATGGAATGACAATACTGGAGATCAGGCAGCAGCTCCAGAGGCGTGACACGTGGAGCCGTTGTGGTGAGAGTCTCCTTCAGGACTCCGAATGAAAACATTGGTTCCATTGACTTTTAATGGGTAGTATTTTCAGTGCCTGATTATAATTTCTGCAAAATCATGTTATGATATACATAGTTTAATATGCCTTATAATACCTTTAATGTCTTCTAAATTACATGGTTTATTTCAAGGACTGACCACTCAGGCATGTACACGAGTACTGAACCTGGCGTCGGACGCCTCTGCCGCGTCTGACTGCCGCAGAATCCAGGTGGAACTTCACAGGGTTCACCATCTGGGGAACTGAACTGAGAAGTAAACCAAGTGCTCGCATTTCCTCCATTTGGTAAAGACACGGGGAGACATGGACAGCCCGAAGGGTAGCCCCTCAAACGCAAAGCGTAGAAATTGTTTGTGTCGAGGGAGGATCGAGACATGAACATGTACGTGTCCTTCAGGTCGATAGCTGCAAACCAATCTGGAGCGCGAATGCATGTGAGGAGGCATTTCAGCATGAGCATCTTAAATGTGAGCTTGTGAAGGGCCCGGTTCAAGACACATAAATCCAAGATTGGCCATAACCCCCCCGCCTTTGTTGGGTACTATGAAGTATGGGCTGTAAAACCCTGACTTTATCTTGGCTGGAGGGACAGGCTCAATTGCGTCCTTCCCCAACAGGACCGCAATTTCCTCCCATAGGAAAGTGGCATCCCTGCCATCGAGGTGAACAGGACGCCACTGAACCTGGAGGGACACCTGGCAAACTGAATCACTTAGCCGAGTCTGAATGTTTGAATGAGCCAACAGGACAGGTTGGGAAGACCTAGCCAGGCCACCAAGCACCGTACGAGTGGCACCATCCGATCAGCAGAAGTACCCAAGCGGGAGCAGCATGGAGCGCTGAGGCCCAACCTGGGAAGCAGAGCATCCCAAGGTAGAGGCAGTGAGTGATGTGAACTCACTTGGCTCTGTGTGTCCCCTGAGAGACAAGGCAGGGGGGCAAGGGGAGGCTGTGCGTCTCAACCTGGGGTCAGCGGTGGAACAAAAATAAAATGGAACATGGTATTTTACCCCCAGCCCTCTCCGGGGGGGAGGAGCAGTGCCTTAACTGTCTCCTGGAGCAGAGCGGTCCCCTCCATCTCTGGGCCACTCGCATCAGGACCACTTCTTCTGCTTCTTTTCGGCAGATTTGGCTGCGTCGCCTTCCTGCGGGGGGCTCGTGGAGGACAGGATTGTTCCGGTCTGGGCAGGATTGTTCCAGCAGGTCGGGGGCAGTTCGCAGTAGGACGGTAGCCACATTTCGCTGGGGCAAGATGTGACTAATGGCCTCCGTCTGCTTCTGGGCTGCCGAGAACTGCTGGGTAAAGTCCTCGACAGTGTCGCCAAAGAGGCCGGCCGGGGAAATGGGGGCGTCAAGACAGCTAACTTTGTCGACGTCCGTCATTTCAGCAAGGTCCAACCAGAGATGGCGTTCCTGGACCACCAGGGTGGACATCGTCTGTCCCAGGGTGAGCGCTGTGTTTTTCATCGCCCGGAGGGCGAGGTCAATTGCAGCGCGCAGTTCTTACAGTATCCCTGGTTCAGAACTACCCTCGTGCTGCTCTTTCAGAGCCTTTGCCTGATGGGCCTGCAAGGTGGCCATGGCATGCAAGGCGGAGGCCGCCTGTCCAGCGGCTGAGTAAGTCTTGGAAGCCAGAGCTGCCGTCGTCTTACTCACCCTGGACGGAAGACACAGATGATTCCACCAGGTGGCAGCAGACTGCGGGCACAAGTGCACCGCAATCACACACTCCACCTGTGGAATCTCCACGTATCCCTTGGCGGCCCCACCATTGAGGGTGGTGAGAGGGGAGGAGGCAGAAGAACGGCTTCTGGCAGTGTGGGGTGCCTTCCACGTCTTCTGTACCTCCTCATGCACCTCGGGAAAAAATGGCCCCGAACCACACCCCGCACTCCAATCATCCAGCCGCGAGCACTTGGGACATGGTGGAGGGTTCCACTCGAGCCCGATGCCCGTGGCGGCCCGAGCCAGCATGGCCGTGAGCTCTGAGTCAGATTCAGCCTGCACGACCACCCCGGAGGGCGGAAGTTTGGCTTCCTCGTCATCTCCAGAGGAGATGCCCACTCCCCGATGCACCAATCGACATCCAATCTTCATTTGGAGCGCCGAATGAGATACAGGGCACCTCGTGAGAGGGACCCGCACCAGTATACGGCAGCTCGACAGCACATGGCATAACTGAGGAGTGACAGGTTCGTGGGGGAGGACCCGACGAAAGGGCTCCCACTGTTACCCTCAGATCTCCCAGAGTGCTAACCAGACCCGTGGCTTTCCCTTGAAAAGTCACGGGGGGCTGGGTAGCATCAGAGGGGACCCGTCCTTCTGTGTTAAAGAAGCAGAGGCGCAATTTTAACGCCAACATGGACATGTTCTTGCAGTGAGAGCATATACCATCCACGAGCGCTGATTCAGCGTGCTGTTTGCCCAGACACGTGAGACACCGATCGTGGCCGTCAGATGAGGTCAGGTGAGGTGAACTGCTCTGAGCTGGAACACAGAGGGATGAGATGCAGCGCTGTCCGTTCTTCCCCAGCGACCGCGCACACCACCGCTGCTGTGTTGTCCACCCAGCCGAGAGTCCAAGAGCTCGATCAGTAACCTGATCGGCTCCAAAGCAAAAGTATGAATTAAAGTGAGTATGCCGGTCCTATTTATATGTATTTATATGTTGTGCCGGGGGTGTGGCCCGACATGTAAATCTCACTGGCCAATTCTCATTGGCTCGTTTTGTACCACTTGGAGGTGATTGGGCTCCCAAGTGAGACCCCATTACGTCAATTCGACGTAACGTCAAACGTAACTGACTGAATGGGAACATAATATCCACCTTATTCCTACGCCCCATGATGCTTTGCATGAATTATGGGTGTAACTTTATTACATTGATGGCACTTCATTGGACAATGTATTTATATACTGTACAATGTAGTATTTTCTTCCGAAGTCTACACTGAGAATAGTATTACTCATATTTGATGGTGTTTGTGTTGCAGAGGGGTAAGCAGTGTGGTTCGGCGCTGCATCCATAAGCGCACCACTCAGGAATATGCCGTAAAAATCATAGACATCACACCATCAGATAAGATGAGCCCAGAGGAGATCGAGGAGATCCGGAATGCCACAATAAAGGAGATTGACATCCTCAAGAAAGTGTACGGGCAAGAAAACATCAGTAAGTGTCCAGGATGATGGAATAGTAGCAGCTTTAAAGCATGAAATGAACCAGCATCTTGTTGAGATCAAGCGCATTTATATCTCTCATATGATTTGAACACATTGTTTCTTGATTCTCCAGTTCAACTGAAGGATTGCTTTGAAACTAAAGCCTTCTTCTTCTTGGTGTTTGACTTGTAAGTATTGATTTCCACAAACCACAAAATCAGTCATGAGGGTCAATTTTTTTTGAAAATGAGATTTATACTTAATCAAAATATGCTTTCCATCGATGTAGGGTTTGTTAGGATAGGACAATATTTGGCCGAGATGCAACCTTTTGAAAATTTGGAATCTGAGGGTGCAAAAAAATCTAAATATTGAGAAAGTCACCTTTAAAGTTGTCCAAATGAAGTCCTTAGCAAAACATATCCACTCACAACAATAATTTGTGATATATTTACAGTAGGAAAACATGGAACATGATCTTTACTTAAGAAAAAAGAAAAAAAAGAAAAAATCGATAATTTTGACCCATGCTATGTATTGTTAGCTATAGCTACAAATATACCCATGCAACTTATGACTGTTTTTGTGGTCCAGGGTCACATAATATGTATGTATATGTACAACACACATACATTATAAAAGTACAAATATTACACAATTTTTAACTTGTTAAAATGATGCTATTTGAAAAGTAGTTAAATGCATTAAATATTGTTTTCACAGGATGAAGAGAGGAGAGCTTTTTGATTATCTAACTGAGAAGGTTACGCTCAGTGAAAAAGAGACAAGGTTAGTATAATTTATATTGAAACTTGTCAGGAAAATCAAATCACAAATTCAAAGTAAGAAAAAAACTGCAGCCAAATTTATGATCGTTACAATTGTTTTGCATTGTGACATTATTTTTATGATAATTTTGTCACAGTCCCTCCTCAAATCTCTCTACCGTGATGTAGAAATATCTTATTCTCAAAACAAAAAAAATATATATTTCTAGTTTAGCATTTCTGTATATAATGAAAGTCTTCCTTTAATTTTGCTTATTTAAAGCATTATTTTGAGTTCAATACAAGATTATGCTTAATCAACAGCCTTTGTTGCACTGATTACCACAAAAAAAGTTGACTCATCTCTCGTTTTCTTTACAAACAGTAAAAATCAAGGTTACGATGAGGCAATTGACCCTCCGCAAAGACCCGCCCCCTTTAGTTACTGTTGCTATGTCCGACAATAAATAGCGTCTAGTGTCTCTTTAATGTCTAACCCTGAAACTACCCCTATAAACCTAACCTTAACCCATTTAGTTACCTTATATTACCAATACTTTCTTCGGTAAGTACACTGTAAGTACACGTACTGTAAAATGAAGTGCAACCAAGTTGTCTTATATGAGCTGTAAAGTTGCTCTTGTCGTTTTGTAGACATTTTAAGGTTTTAGATGGGCTAAAATTGAATATACAAAAAAGGTTAATAAATATTTTTTCACACTGAAATCATCTTAACATGCATATTGTTTATGTTTTGTGGCTACACTATCGAATTGTAAAGTCGCCATGAAATCAAAATAATAATTTTTTTTGGCTCTCAGTATAAATATGTTAGCCTTGAGGTTATTTAAGCTAGTGTGCTCCAAAAAAAAAGACAAAATTCACACTTAGAAGATATAAGTGTCATAACGTGTCCATATTTATCTGTTTATTCTGCTCCCCAGTCCTGTCAATTGTCACATGTTCTTTGTTTTGTATTCTAGTCCCGTCATCGTCACATGTTCTCTGTGTTGTTCTCCTGCCTGTCATTGTCTCCTTATTAGCTCTTCGTCACCAGCTGTGTCTCGTAATCAGTTATGTCGGTCACCTGTGCCCTGCTCGTTATCCTCGTGCGTATATATTCCCTCTGTGGCAGTCCAGTCCTTCTTCGTTGTTAAAGTTACGTGCTCGTGTCATTTGTATCCTGATCCTGTCTTGTTGGTAATAAACTACGTATTATTAAGTCTGTCCTCTTCTCCGTGCTTCCTTGCACACACCCAGCACGTTACAATAAGCATCCAAAACTTAGAGTCTCTCACTTCCGCTGCTATAGATCAATGGTTTTGATGACATCACTCTGCACTCCTGCTTCTCATCAGATTTTCTGACCAATCAAATGCTCTCTTGAATCTGAAGAGTCCCGCCCTCTACATTATAAAATGAAGCTGCGGCTGAAATCATTCACTTTTCACACATTTACTATTTTATACATGGTGAATGGCATATAGTGGACTATATAGGGAATAGGGAACGATTAAGACAGTGTACATGCTTTCCAATGAAGTCTGTTTTTTATGTTAGAGTCACGCGAACCACCGCAGAGTCCAGAGACACGAGAGCATAGAGTGGATCGCATGATCGAGTCGGCGCAGAACACAAAATGTATCGGATTTGAATTCTGCACAGAATGATATTATTTTAAAGCGATATGGAGGAGATTAGGAGGAGAAGTGGTTCGAGATTAGAAGGAAACTGAGGCTTTACTGAGCTCAACAGCCCTGGCCGAACTGATACAAACAAAACGCTATTGGCTGTTTTAAAAAAGGGGAGGAGCAGTTCGATATGTCCCACCCTGTCTTCCTGTTTCAGTGGAAATACGTCAACACATTAAATTATTCTGTGTGTTTCAAGGCACCTTTAATGTTTAAGAATGGCCTTATTCACTTCCGTTGTAAGTGACTGACTTTAACCACGGTTTTTGCCATTTTGTAAAGGAAGTTTTTGTGGTTATTGTTAACAAAATGTCACAAGCATAGGCGTAATTTGCAGGTGGGACATGTCCTTGGTCAATATTGTCCCCATTGAAATCATGCAGATGCGAATCTGTGTATTTATTCACTGATTTAAAGACTCTCGATTGGGACTAATAATATATTGTATTATACTAGAACATTAAACATGTGATCTATAACAATAAATATACCATTGGTATCTGGACATCGTAATGTTATTTTAGCGCATTTATTATTGTACATATCTGATATAGCCTTGAACTTTTTTTCTTTTTTGTCTAATGACAATCACTTTGTATGGAAGCCCGTTCCCGCCACTGTTGAGAAAAAAAAAATTCTGTAAGTCATAATAATGAAAAACTTTCTCATAATTATGACTTAGTATCTCATTATATTGAGAAACTTTCCCGTAATAATGAGTTACAAAGTAATAGTATTCTGAAAAAATACATCTCATAATAATGAAAAACTTTCTCATAATAATGACTTAACATCTCATTAAGACTTAATATCTTATAACAAAGTTTCTCGTTATTACGAGATGTTAAGTCATTATTGTGAGAGTTTCTCGTTATTATGAGATATTAAGTCATAATGAGATGTTAAGCCATTATTATGAGATACTAAGTCATTATTATGAGATGTTAAGTCATTATTATGAGATACTAAGTCATTATTATGAGATGTTAAGTCATTATTATGAGATACTAAGTCATTATTATGAGATGTTAAGTCATTATTATGAGATAGTAAGTCATTATTATGAGATACTAAGTCATTATTATGAGATGTTAAGTCATTATTATGAGATACTAAGTCATTATTATGAGATGTTAAGTCATTATTATGAGATACTAAGTCATTATTATGAGATGTTAAGTCATTATTATGAGATAGTAAGTCATTATTATGAGATACTAAGTCATTATTATGAGATGTTAAGTCATTATTATGAGATACTAAGTCATTATTATGAGATGTTAAGTCATTATTATGAGATACTAAGTCATTATTATGAGATACAAAGTCATTATTATGAGATGTTAAGTCATTATTATGAGATACAAAGTCATTATTATGAGATGCTAAGTCATTATTATGAGATGTTAAGTCATTATTATGAGATACTAAGTCATTATTATGAGATACTAAGTCATTATTATGAGATGTTAAGTCATTATTATGAGATACTAAGTCATTATTATGAGATACAAAGTCATTATTATGAGATGCTAAGTCATTATTATGAGATGTTAAGTCATTATTATGAGATACTAAGTCATTATTATGAGATACAAAGTCATTATTATGAGATGTTAAGTCATTATTATGAGATACAAAGTCATTATTATGAGATGCTAAGTCATTATTATGAGATGTTAAGTCATTATTATGAGATACTAAGTCATTATTATGAGATACTAAGTCATTATTATGAGATGTTAAGTCATTATTATGAGATACTAAGTCATTATTATGAGATACAAAGTCATTATTATGAGATGCTAAGTCATTATTATGAGATGTTAAGTCATTATTATGAGATACTAAGTCATTATTATGAGATGTTAAGTCATTATTATGAGATGCTAAGTCATTATTATGAGATGTTAAGTCATTATTATGAGATACTAAGTCATTATTATGAGATGTTAAGTCATTATTATGAGATACTAAGTCATTATTATGAGATGTTAAGTCATTATTATGAGATACTAAGTCATTATTATGAGATGTTAAGTCATTATTATGAGATAGTAAGTCATTATTATGAGATACTAAGTCATTATTATGAGATGTTAAGTCATTATTATGAGATACTAAGTCATTATTATGAGATGTTAAGTCATTATTATGAGATACTAAGTCATTATTATGAGATACAAAGTCATTATTATGAGATGCTAAGTCATTATTATGAGATGTTAAGTCATTATTATGAGATACTAAGTCATTATTATGAGATACTAAGTCATTATTATGAGATGTTAAGTCATTATTATGAGATACTAAGTCATTATTATGAGATACAAAGTCATTATTATGAGATGCTAAGTCATTATTATGAGATACAAAGTCATTATTATGAGATGCTAAGTCATTATTATGAGATGTTAAGTCATTATTATGAGATACTAAGTCATTATTATGAGATACAAAGTCATTATTATGAGATGCTAAGTCATTATTATGAGATGTTAAGTCATTATTATGAGATACTAAGTCATTATTATGAGATACTAAGTCATTATTATGAGATGTTAAGTCATTATTATGAGATACTAAGTCATTATTATGAGATACAAAGTCATTATTATGAGATGTTAAGTCATTATTATGAGATAGTAAGTCATTATTATGAGATACTAAGTCATTATTATGAGATGTTAAGTCATTATTATGAGATACTAAGTCATTATTATGAGATACTAAGTCATTATTATGAGATGTTAAGTCATTATTATGAGATGTTAAGCCATTATTATGAGATACTAAGTCATTATTATGAGATGTTAAGTCATTATTATGAGATAGTAAGTCATTATTATGAGATACTAAGTCATTATTATGAGATGTTAAGCCATTATTATGAGATACTAAGTCATTATTATGAGATGTTAAGTCATTATTATGAGATAGTAAGTCATTATTATGAGATACTAAGTCATTATTATGAGATGTTAAGCCATTATTATGAGATACTAAGTCATTATTATGAGATGTTAAGTCATTATTATGAGATAGTAAGTCATTATTATGAGATACTAAGTCATTATTATGAGATGTTAAGCCATTATTATGAGATACTAAGTCATTATTATGAGATGTTAAGCCATTATTATGAGATACTAAGTCATTATTATGAGATGTTAAGTCATTATTATGAGATACTAAGTCATTATTATGAGATACTAAGTCATTATTATGAGATGTTAAGTCATTATTATGAGATAGTAAGTCATTATTATGAGATACTAAGTCATTATTATGAGATGTTAAGTCATTATTATGAGATACTAAGTCATTATTATGAGATGTTAAGTCATTATTATGAGATAGTAAGTCATTATTATGAGATACTAAGTCATTATGAGATACAAAGTCATTATTATGAGATACTAAGTCATTATTATGAGATACTAAGTCATTATTATGAGATACTAAGTCATTATTATGAGATAGTAAGTCATTATTATGAGATACTAAGTCATTATGAGATACAAAGTCATTATTATGAGATACTAAGTCATTATGAGATACAAAGTCATTATTATGAGATAATAAGTCATTATTATGAGATACTAAGTCATTATTATGAGATGTTAAGTCATTATTATGAGATAGTAAGTCATTATTATGAGATACTAAGTCATTATGAGATACAAAGTCATTATTATGAGATACAAAGTCATTATTATGAGATAGTAAGTCATTATTATGAGATACTAAGTCATTATTATGAGATGTATTTTTTCAGAATACTATTACTTTGTAACTTATTATTACGAGAAAGTTTCTCAATTTAATGAGATACTAAGTCATAATTATGAGATGTTAAGCCATTATTATGAGATACTAAGTCATTATTATGAGATGTTAAGCCATTATTATGAGATACTAAGTCATTATTATGAGATGTTAAGCCATTATTATGAGATACTAAGTCATTATTGTGAGATGTTAAGCCATTATTATGAGATGTTAAGTCATTATGATACTAAGTCATTATTATGAGATGTTAAGCCATTATTATGAGATACTAAGTCATTATTATGAGATGTTAAGTCATTATTATGAGATACTAAGTCATTATTATGAGATACTAAGTCATTATTGTGAGATGTTAAGCCATTATTATGAGATGTTAAGTCATTATGATACTAAGTCATTATTATGAGATGTTAAGCCATTATTATGAGATATTAAGTCATTATTGTGAGATGTTAAGCCATTATTATGAGATGTTAAGTCATTATGATACTAAGTCATTATTATGAGATGTTAAGCCATTATTATGAGATACTAAGTCATTATTATGAGATGTTAAGTCATTATTATGAGATACTAAGTCATTATTATGAGATGTTAAGTCATTATTATGAGATGTTAAGTCATTATTATGAGATAGTAAGTCATTATTATGAGATACTAAGTCATTATTATGAGATACAAAGTCATTATTATGAGATGTTAAGTCATTATTATGAGATACTAAGTCATTATTATGAGATGTTAAGTCATTATTATGAGATGTTAAGTCATTATTATGAGATGTTAAGTCATTATTATGAGATACTAAGTCATTATTATGAGATGTTAAGTCATTATTATGAGATAGTAAGTCATTATTATGAGATGTATTTTTTCAGAATACTATTACTTTGTTACTTATTATTACGAGAAAGTTTCTCAATTTAATGAGATACTAAGTCATAATTATGAGAAAGTTTTTCATTATTATGACTTATGGATTTTTTTTTCTCAACAGTGGCGGCAACGAGCTTCCATACCTTTGAGAATAATTATGGTAATGAGAATATAAGGTCTTGTTTTTATGACTTGTCTCTGTTTTCAGGAAGATCATGCGCTCCCTGTTGGAGGTGGTTCAGTACCTTCACTCTCAGAACATTGTGCACAGAGATCTAAAGCCGGAGAACATCCTTCTGGATGACAATATGATCATCAAACTCACTGATTTTGGCTTTGCTGTGCAGATTACACCAGGAGAAAAACTCCACGGTAAATCACTTCTTCCTCTGTATAACTAGATAGTGTGGGGATGTAATAATACATCAATATGGATCGATGCTTCCATCAAATGACTAGTGATATAATGTATAATATTGATGCAACACGCAAAGAAATATATTTTTAAGATGCACACTCTCATGTTAGCTACATCTGCACACAATGTCTCAAAGAAAAACCTTTTTTATTAAACATTTTTTAAAAATATTTAAAAAAAACTACAGTTTTTTTGTTGTTGATGTCCCAATTGACCCTTTGCAAATGTTTGATTGACAGGCGATCTGACCAATTGTCAAATTGTGTGTCCTCACGTCTTTCCGTGCTTGAAACAACATTCCTTCTGATGTTCATTCATGTTTATTTGATGCTATAAATGAACTAGTATGAAGAGATGATCGAGGAGCGACACATTAAACACACACTAGACGCTATTTATGGATTAAACTTCTTTTAAAAAAAACAATATTTTAAATATGAAGCTGTTTCATATGTTGTCAGTGTCCTCTTTGCCCCGTGATGTATTTTTCTCCGCATGAGAACATGATGTGTGGCGTGAGAGCGAATGGCTTGTCAGACATAGCAACAGTAACTAAAGGGTCTTTGCAAAGGGTCAATTGGAATACGGGTTTGAAAGTTATATTTTGGTTGGATTTGCGAGTTAATAAAAGGCTGTGTAGCATAGGCACATAATATCAATATATTGATCACAGGCACTGTTCGGAAGTTGCTATAAAAAACGTAATAAATTACAAGCTATCTTCAACAGTGTAATTCGATTACTGTACTAATTACTCTCTGTAAAAAAGATATTGTAAATCCCATATCGACCTCGACCAGTTAAACAATAAAAGATAGACATGAAACGGTTCTTTTAATTCGTTCAAATAAATAATATTGTCACGACAAGACTGACACGAGACGAAGGTATATAATAAACAGACAGGTTTATTATAATGTTCACAGGAACGGGAAACATGCGCCACAGAGTGCGTTCACACAAACAATAACCGACACGGGAGAAACAGAACGGATAAAGTATAAACACACAGATGAACTAATGAGACACAGGTGGAGGAAGGTAAACTAATCAAGGACTAACGATGACGGGTGCAGACATGATAAACATGAACTAAACATGACATAACCGTGACAGTACGCCCCCCCCCTTGGAAAGGCGCATCGTCCCTGGAGAGAAAAAGGGCGGAGGCTTTGGTGGAGGGCGTGGTGCTGGTGACAGGCTGCCTACTGGGGATGTTGGCCACGAGCACCATGGTGGAGTAGACGATGGGAGGAGCCAGGGAGGAGTCCAGACAGTAGGGCGGGATGACGTCCTGGGGCTGATCGACGGCGGCGGAACTATGGCGGTGGGTGGAGGCACCGGCGGAACTTCCCGGCCGACAGACCTTGGTGACACCGCCGACCCGGAAGCTTGACGCCGAGCCGCTGGCTCACGGGACCGAGGTGCCGACGACGGCCTGGAAGACCAGGGTAATGGTGTGGTGAGTGAGGATGACGCGGAGGTTGCAGGGAGGGAGGAGCTCAATGACGGCGTTGGGGTAACGGGTGGAGGTGCAGCCGCAAACCCGGAAGTCCGTGGCGGAAGCTGAGCGTCAACCCCCGTAGGCCGACCTGGAGACACGAGTGAGCGTGGTCGAGGTGAGGATGACGGGCTGATTGGTCGAGGTGGCGGCGCGGGCCTGAAGTGGAGCCGAGGGCTCCACCTCAAGCCGGGCTGGTGGAAGAGATTCCCAAGGCGGAGCCGCACGGAGAGAGCGGCGAGGGCAGAGCCGAGGAGCTCGAAGACAGCAGTGGTGACCACGGATCCAGAGGGCTGGCTGTAACCAGCGACGGGATGGGGAAAACAGGTACGGGAACAAACTGAGGGCTTCCGGATGGGACCGGAAGGGACGAAGACGAAGCGAGAGTGGGGACTTGGGTGGGGAAAGGATCCGTGGTCCATTGGTGGATGGAGTTCCGTTCAGCTCCTGGCTACAACTCCGGGTGCTGCAACTCCGGGGCCCCGAAGTCATCATGTCCCGCTCCAACCTCGGTGCTCGCTCCGGGTTTCCAGGCCGAAGCAGTGTGGCCGCCATCCCGTAGCATCCCGACCAGATAGCCCAGATATGGCCTGGCCTCCGGCCGAAGAAGACAAATATAAAATTGCATAAATTATTCTTGAACTGACCAAAGTATTTAAAGGGAGAAGATTACATTAAAAACATGAATTTTGACATTAGATGTTAGATTTTGATGTTTAATCCACTGTTGTCCTCTGGTCCTCTTCGTTTAGGGGTCACACTTGGCTCATTCGCGGTCAAAAGTGAATGAAGCCTTGAAATGTAACTTTTTTTCTCCCCAGGAAAACCAATGTAATATATTTTTGTTCAATAATATTTTTTGATTAATGATACTATGCATCCAAATTTTTATTAGCTATTTTTCCCATTGAAAATAATACACATTTTTAAAAATATACAGTACTGTGCAAAAGTTTTAGGCAGGTGTGAAAAAATGCTGTAAAGTAAGAATGCTTTCAAAAATAGACATGTTAATAGTTTATATTTATCAATTAACAAAATGCAAAGTGAGTGAACAGAAGAAAAATCTAAATCAAATCCATATTTGGTGTGACCACCCTTTGCCTTCAAAACAGCATCAATTCTTCAAGGTACACTTGCACACAGTTTTTGAAGGAACTCGGCAGGTAGGTTGGCCCAAACATCTTGGAGAACTAACCACAGTTCCTCTGTGGATTTAGGCAGCCTCAGTTGCTTCTCTCTCTTCATGTAATCCCAGACAGACTCGATGATGTTGAGATCAGGGCTCTGTGGGGGCCATACCATCACTTCCAGGACTCCTTGTTCTTCTTTACACTGAAGATAGTTCTTAATGACTTTCGCTGTATGTTTGGGGTCGTTGTCATGCTGCAGAATAAATTTGGGGCCAATCAGATGCCTCCCTGATGGTATTGCATGATGGATAAGTATCTGCCTGTACTTCTCAGCATTGAGGATACCATTAATTCTGACCAAATCCCCAACTCCATTTGCAGAAATGCAGCCCCAAACTTGCAAGGAACCTCCACCATGCTTCACTGTTGCCTGCAGACACTCATTCGTGTACCGCTCTCCAGCCCTTCGGCGAACAAACTGCCTTCTGCTACAGCCAAATATTTCAAATTTTGACTCATCAGTCCAGAGCACCTGCTGCCATTTTTCTGCACCCCAGTTCCTGTGTTTTCGTGCATAGTTGAGTCGCTTGGCCTTGTTTCCACGTCGGAGGTATGGCTTTTTGGCCGCAAGTCTTCCATGAAGGCCACTTCTGACCAGACTTCTCCGGACAGTAGATGGGTGTACCAGGGTCCCACTGTTTTCTGCCAATTGTGAGCTAATGGCACTGCTCGACATCTTCCGATTGCGAAGGGAAGTAAGCATGATGTGTCTTTCATCTGCTGCAGTAAGTTTCCTTGGCCGACCACTGCGTCTACGGTCCTCAACGTTGCCTGTTTCTTTGTGCTTCTTCAAAAGAGCTTGGACAGCACATCTGGAAACCCCTGTCTGCCTTGAAATTTCTGCCTGGGAGAGACCTTGCTGATGCAGTATAACTACCTTGTGTCTTGTTGCTGTGCTCAGTCTTGCCATGGTGTATGACTTTTGACAGTAAACTGTCTTCAGCAACCTCACCTTGTTAGCTGAGTTTGGCTGTTCCTCACCCAGTTTTATTCCTCCTACACAGCTGTTTCTGTTTCAGTTAATGATTGTGTTTCAACCTACATATTGAATTGATGATCATTAGCACCTGTTTGGTATAATTGTTTAATCATACACCTAACTATATGCCTACAAAATCCCTGACTTTGTGCAAGTGTACCTTGAAGAATTGATGCTGTTTTGAAGGTAAAGGGTGGTCACACCAAATATGGATTTGATTTAGATTTTTCTTCTGTTCACTCACTTTGCATTTTGTTAATTGATAAATATAATCTATAACCAAGTTTATTTTTGAAAGCATTCTTACTTTACAGCATTTTTTCACACCTGCCTAAAACTTTTGCACAGTACTGTATATATATATATATTTTAAAATAATTTTTCCATTAAAGCAGTATTCTATGTTAAAATAGAGACTAGGCATATAAAATCCAGTTTTTGTAGGCAAATTAGTGTGGGAGTAAAAAAAGAAAAACTAATGTAATGTGTCACCACTAGATTCAGGTATAGTTCTATATAAATTCTCCAATGTTTTTTTAGACATAAATACTCATGTTTATTAAATTGTGGATTAGTATTTTTTTGCATTAATTTTACTACAGTCAAACCTGAACACAGAAGAGTACATTTTGTCACACATAACATCAAAAAGCTGAATTGTAGTTGAATTTAACATTATTTACAATTCATTTCCTGACCGTGAAGGAGCTAAGTGTGATTTTTTTCTCTCGAGCCTTTAACATATCCGAATCATGATCATGATGTTTTTTTGTGTGTTCACATAGCTAATGCAACAAAACTCACCCAGCATCATTACCCCATTCCGAAATTTTTTTTTTTTTTAAAGTAACATTTTTCAGTCATTTTTGATCAAAGAGGATCAGAGGGTTAAATAGAATTGTTCTATAGTATATAAAGTCTTTAATGCAATTACATCAGAGGTAACTAACTAAATTACAGCAAAATTAAGAGTAATCCCTTACTTTGTCCAAGGGGAAAGTAATTAAATTACAGTAATTAATGAATACACACAACATTGACAATGAGAGGTTAACATGTTAGTGGAACTGGAGGAGCTGTTTGCTATTTGGTGTGGCCTCTGACCTTTAACCAGGAACAGAGTCGCCACCTCCGCTCTAAGAGCGACCCATCAATTACATAAATGTGTGTTTCATACATGACTAAAGGTGATTATACACGGGGCAGCTTTTTGAGCAATGTTAGCTTTCCCATTGAGAATGAGCAACAAATTTACACTTTACATCCACATTTGTTGCCCGTTGTCCAAAGGGCCCAAGCAACATTGCTGAAAAAGTTGCCCTGCGTATCATCACCTTAACTGATGAGTGAAGTTTTAACATACTTTTCTATGAGATTGTGAATCTTATCATGTCATATTCTCATTAATGTAAAGGAAAAAAGATAGATAGTTCACACTGTGTGTGTGTGTGTATATATATATATATATATATTCTAAATTATTGTATGATACAATATATATCTTTTAATGAATAAAATTAAAATATAATATTATATATATGTATATGGGCCATTCTACTGAACAGAGGTTCAAAGTCAGAGTTGGAAACGTCTTATTCAGAATTGTATAGAAGATAAAGTTTAGAAAATAAAGTTTCATGACGTTAAAATAAAATATTAAATAATCCAAAAAAAAAAAAAAATCAAAGGATATTTTTAAAAACAACAATGGAAAACATTAACAAAAATCATTTTGATATCATTTTCACAAGTTGAAATTGAAGGGTTAGGGTTCAGGACAGCCACCTCCCAATACACAATAAATGATGATAAACATATTAAGCTTGCTGGTATTTTAAATATTATTGTGGGATTCAATAGATAATTTGAATACTTAATACTTTTTAAATGTGTTTTTTGGTTGTGGGACAGCAGTTTGCACCAATTATGAAGAATGGTCCATATATATATATATATATATATAGGTGTATCTCAATAAATTAGAAGGTTGTGGAAAAGTTCATTTATTTCAGTAATTCAACTCAAATTGTGAAACTTGTGTATTAACTCAATTCAATCCACAGACTGAAGTCGTTTAAGTCTTTGGTTCTTTTAATTGTGATGATTTTGGCTCACATTTAACAAACATCCACCAATTCACTATCTAAACAAATTACAATAAAAATTAGACATGCCAATCAGCTAATCAACTCAAAACACCTGCAAAGGTTTCCAGCCTTCCATATGTCTCTCAGTTTGGTTCTTGAGCTACACAATCATGGGGAAGACTGTGGATCTGACAGTTGTCCAGAAGACAATCATTGACACCCTTCACCAGGAGTATTTTGTATTTCATTTGGAAACCAAGGTCCTAGAGTCTGGAGGAAGGGTGGAGAAGCTCGTAGCCCAAGTTGCTTGAAGTCCAGTGTTAAGTTTCAACAGATGATTTGGGGTGCAATGTCATTTGCTGTTGTTGGTCCATTGAGTTTTCTGAAAACCAAAGTCACTGCACCCGTTTACCAAGTAATTTTGGAGCACTTCATGCTTGCTTCTGCTGACCAGCTTTTTGAAGATGCTGATTTGATCTTCCAGCAGGATTTGGCACCTGCCCACACTGCCAAAAGCACCAAAAGTTGGTTAAATGACCATGGTGTTATTGTGCTTGACTGGCCTGCAAACTCACCAGACCTGAACCCCATAGAGAACCTGAAGAAAATGAGAAACAAGAGACCAAAAAATGCAGATGAGCTGAAGGCCACCGTCAGAGAATCCTGGGCTTCCATCCCACCTCAGCAGTGCCACAAACTGACTGCCACAAATGTTAAATAATATTACTAAATAAAACGTCTAATTCCACTTTATTTTATTTTTGGGTGAGATAAGAGCCTAACATAATTTTAAACCAAAAACTGCACATACATAATGCATGCAGTATTAGATCGCAGGCGAAGCTGAGTTTCATCAGAGCTTCCTTTGGTCTTGTGTCGTGACTCACAGAGGTGTGTGGAACGCCAGGCTATCTCGCCCCGGAGATCATCGAGTGCTCTATGGATCCTCACCACCAAGGTTACGGGACCGCCGTCGATCTGTGAGTAGACCTTCATATGTGCTTTTCACAGCATGGCCAGTGACAAGCTCAGGAAACCAGTTTAAGTGGGATTGAAGCGAGGAAAATCACACGGCGTTTCTTGTTTTTTTCAGATGGAGCGCAGGAGTGATCATGTACACCCTTCTTGCAGGTTCTCCTCCCTTCTGGCACAGGAAGCAGATGTTAATGCTGCGCATGATCCTAGCAGGAAACTACCAGTTCACCTCTCCGGAGTGGGACGACCGTTCTGACACTGTCAAAGACCTGGTGCGTCTGGGAATAATCGAAATAGTGGAACACACTTGTTTAGCTTACCAGCCAATGAATACAAGCCCACAACAGATCGACTAACCTGTGGTGTTCACGGGCTGTTTAAACTTTCAGATCTCCAGGTTGTTGGTGGTAAATCCCGAGACACGTTTCACTGCCACAGATGCTTTAAACCACCCTTTCTTCCAGCAGTATGTGGTCGCAGAGGTGCGACATTTCAGTCCATACAGGAAGTTCAAGGTGGGCTCTTTAATATTAATTATTGTAATTGTTGATTTATCTATCATATTTGTTGGAAAGCACTTCACATCATTAGACAGACACGTTAGTAAAGCAAAAAAATGATCATAATAAATTATATATCAATAAACATTATTCGAAAGTTAACAGGGGCTAAAGCTATTTCTAACACTCGGTATATCTCACACGTAATTTTTCTAGAATATCAGCACCATTGCAAATATGATATTGATTTTATACAACAGTTTATACAACTAGTACAACAGTGGTGATTTATTCATGAAAGAATGTGCATTTCTGAACAAATCGGTTGAGCGAATAATTCAGTGACTCAGTGTTTACATGTGCACCAATAATGCGATTATTTCTCATGAGCAGAGTAAGGTCTGAAGATAAGATGTTTTACATCTTTTCACTCCAGTGTACATGTAATTTTCATTACTCTGATTATTTATTAATACGTATGTGTAACGGGGTTAAATGGAAGGAAGGAGGCGGGAACCGGCAAACGTTCAACATACTTTTTAATAAACTCAAAAACAAACAATAAAACGAAAGTAAAAGGGCGGCAGTTCCCTTACAAAAAAGAACTGCAGTATATTGAAGTAGAACTGCAGTAAAACTGCAGTACCAAGTAGTTTAACTGCAGTTTAATTCAAATTTGCAGTATAATGAAGTATAGTCACAGTACAACTGCAGTAAAACTGTAGTATAAGTACAGCTGCAGTAAAATGAAGCACAACTGAAAGTTGCATGAAGTATAAAAACAGTAGAACTGCAGTTTTATTTTACTAGTACTTTAGATGTATTGCAGTATAGTTGTACTCCAGTAAAACTACAGACATTTTAGGTTATACTGCAATACTGCAGTTTTTTCGTGTCCAAAAAACTGCATTTTTCTATATGTAACAAAAACTGTAGTATTACTTCTAAAAAACTGCAGTAATTTTTTTTCCTCACGGCGACTGCCGCCCACACAAACAAAACAAAACACAACATAAATTCCAGGCCTGGTCCTCTCTCGTCCTTCACTGTCGTCGCTCCTCTTTTATGCTTCCGGAGCTCCTCCGTGAGAGACACGAGACCGGTGTAGCGCGCAGCTGACGCTCATTATCAGTCGCGTCACCGGCCTCGCGCCGTTCCCTCACGGCTCTCGCCCGCCCTGCTCGTCACAGTATGGTTATACCACACTCAGATAGGCGTGCAGTATGCATGTTACCGGCCATTGTTTTAATGGATGCACTACATATTGTACGGCACCGTGATGAACGTCACGGGTTTGCCTGTGCTCTCGTCACATTCCTCGCACAGTCTGTATGAAGATACGGAGCAGAGAGTTCAGCGAATTGGAGAAGAGAAAACTTATTCATGAAGTTGTGTGTACGTCCGGGCACATGCACACTTTGGTCAGAGCAGTAATAATGCAAATAAGATGCCCGTATACTGAGATTAAAATTGGCGTACACCACCTAGTTTATTGCGATTAGAATTACTACGATTATGAGCTTAATCGCTTTCATTAAATCTAAGTATTGCATTTACGTGAGGTAAAGTTTAATCACAATATTTCCAAAATCCCATTATAATCTCATTATGAGGGTTCATGTAAACACACTCATTGATAATCGCATACTCTCTCAAAAGTCTCGGACTTATTTTGAATAAGTAATTACTTTGCGAGCACTAAAAAGTACGTTCTGTATAGTATGAATGTGTGTAGTATGAGTGCAAACCGGACGTACTACATTTGCCATGTTGTCATTATCATGTGACCTGTGGCGTCAGTTGCATCGCTTCACTGCCATTCACAAATTCTCACCCGACGGACACTTCAGAATCTCACCGGAAGTTGTAGGTCATCTGGGGACTTTTTGCCTACTCTTTTATGAATGCTGTGAATACTACTCTTGTCCAGGGCTGGGTGGGTTACTTTTAAAATGTGTTTCACTACAGATTACAAAATACATGCTTTAAAAAGTCATTTGTAACGTATTTTGTTACATTACTCAAGTTTAGTCACTTCATCTAAATACTTTAGAATACTTTGGAATACTAATAAGTGTGAAACAAACACAAAAAAGATCATTGAGAGTTTTTATCTCACAATTCTGACTTTCCCTCAGAATTGAGTGATATAAAGTTGCAATTGTGAGTTATAAAGTCAGAATTATGAGATATAAACTGACAATATTGAGAAAAGTCAGAATTATGAGATATAAACTCAAATATTGAGAAAAGTCAGAATTATGAGATATAAACTCAAATATTGAGAAAAGTCAGAATTATGAGATATAAACTGACAATATTGAGAAAAGTCAGAATTATGAGATATAAACTCAAATATTGAGAAAAGTCAGAATTATGAGATATAAACTCACAATATTGAGAAAAGTCAGAATTATGAGATATAAACTCAAATATTGAGAAAAGTCAGAATTATGAGATATAAACTCAAATATTGAGAAAAGTCAGAATTATGAGATATAAACTCACAATATTGAGAAAAGTCAGAATTATGAGATATAAACTGACAATATTGAGAAAAGTCAGAATTATGAGATATAAACTCACATTCTAAATTCACAATTGCAAGAAAAAAAGTCAGTATTGCAAGTTTAAATCTCCCGATTCTGACTTTATAACTTGCAATTGTGAGTTTAAATCTCGCAATTGTGAGAAAAAGAAGTCAGAATTGTGAAACACAAACTCACAATTGTGAGGGAAAAAAACAAATTGTGAGAAAAAGTCACAGTGTCGAGTGAATTATAAAATGACTCACAAAACATGAAAACAGTCGTGGATCATCAGGTCATGACAGGACAGTTCAGTTGTTTTAATAAATTCAGTCATTTTGTCTTGTTCAGGACAGAACTAAATAAAAATAACAACATTTTTATGATCCTCTTAAAAGTATTAAAATGTTGGTGAAACTGAACTCGTCTTTTTCAGACGGTCAGAGTCAGAGAATCACCAATCGCTGTTTAAATGACATTAAAACTCAAAGTAATCACTTTGGTCATCTAAAACACTTTTCAGATGGAACTGTAATCTGATTACCACCCATTTCAAATGAAATACACTTGTATTTTAAACACGTAACTAAGTATTTCGTTACTCCCCAACGCTGCTCTTGTCACATTCTGTGTTTACCCTGATATGTAGGAAAGTGTCAGCCATAGTCACATGAACAAAATGTTTGAATGAATGATTCAATGACTCCCTAATGGTGGTTTTAGGTTTTAAAATTTAGACTATAATTTCGATTCACCCAATCATTTCATGTTTCTACATTCATAAAACATGAATCTCACAACATTACTTCTGACATTTGTGCAGAGATGGATTTTGTTGACACTGACTTCATTCGGTTGGTAACAGCCGTTTTAATATTCTAATTCAATTTGACAAAAGATGGTTTGCAAAAACAATGCTTGTGGAATTTCATTTCAATCTCTTGTGTTTTTCAGGTCATCTGCATGACAGTTCTGGCGACGATGCGCATTTACTGCAATTATCGACGTGCCAAGCCAGTCACCAAAGAAGTGATCAAGAGTGACCCCTATGCCGTAAAACCTATTCGCAAGCTCATCGATGCCTGTGCGTTCAAGATTTACGGACACTGGGTAAAGAAGGGGCAGACCCAGAACAGAGCTGCCCTGTTTGAGAATAGTCCAAAAGCTATCTTGCTTTCTCTAGCGGCGGAAACAGACGATTCAGCTCTCAGAATGATGTAGTTCATGTAAAGCACTCTTCTGAAAGCTATACAGGAAAATGACACCAGTACCTCATACTGCACGACATTGTGAGATGTTTCAAAACTGATAATTATGCGCTTTCATTTCATTCATTTTGCCCTGCGGCATCAATTGCAACATTTCAATTGAAAGCCTTTATGAAACTGAAACATTATGTGCTGTCAACCTGAGGTTCTCATGCTCATTCAGGTCATGTTTATTAATTCTGTATGATAAATTATTTGAAATATTAAAACAAACAAAATATAAGAAACTAAATGCGCATCCAAACTCATTTATGGAAATCTTTGTCACCTTTTTCACCCCTGATGAAATGACATCCCTGATATTACAAGAGCACCGAACTTAAATTTGAATTGCAATGGAAAACCAATTAATCTGCTATATTCCTCTGTCCTCTATTTTCAAGGATTTCTTTATGAATCATCTACTCAACCATCTGTCTTTCTTTTGTGGAGCACAAAAGGAGAGAGTCACATAGAAACCGTTAATCACTGATTAACTTTTGTAACTCGAATAATCAATTTATAGTTATGCGGTGATTTAAGTTCACTTTTAAAGTTGTTATAAATTTTTAAACCCTATAACTGTTACAAATAAGGCTTTCAATTATACTGTAATTGTTATATTTAATGGCTAGAGGAGAAAATAAATTTAAATAAACTTAATAGAGATATCAGTATCGGCGATACTGGCCTTCATTCATGGTACTTAGTAAAAATGCCATTATAATCTCATTATAATAATACATACATTAATTTGGACTTTGGAGATTGAATGTGAAATTATCACAATATAAATATATTAAATTACTGAGATTTTTGCAAAAAAAAAAAAAGTTTAATTTTTTTTTTTTAATTGATTGACAGCTCTCACATAAACCTTTGGAGCAAACTAAAACAACAAAGCACTTTAAAAGTGGTGAATTTTTTTTTTTTTCCTGACAGCTAATGTTAGTAAAATGATGAGCTTGATTGACAGGTGATCTAACCAATCATAGCGCCGAATCCGCCGTTGTGTCCAACAAAGCAGTCATGACCGTTAAAATTTGAATTGTCGATCGTCACGGGATCCGTATTTAACCCAACAGATGGGGTATTACTAAAAATAACCCAACGATGTTAAAAATGAGCCAACATTTTTGGTAAATAACCCAACATAGTGACCCAACATGTGTAACCCAACAGTTGGGTTAAAAAAATAACCCAAAGTTTTTTACTGTGCAGGAGAGTTAGTAGATTAACGTCGCTCTGTCTCATTCTCGTTTTGTGAGCTAAGTGTAGCATCACACCCCTAACATACAGTATTAGTTAGATTATAAAAAAGAGAAAATATAAGAAAGAATATAAGAAAGAAAAAAAAGCTCTATAAACATTTTTTGCCTGATTCATCTGATCAAAAACATGACAGCTTCTCTCACAAATACTCCAAAATTTAGAAAACTGTAATATTGTAATATATATATATATATATATATATATATAAACTTATATAATATATAAACTTCTGTCCATGCATTTTTTTCCACTTTATTATTATTATTGAAAATGGAACAATTAACAAACATAGCATAGTATAAATTAAAAGCCTACAATACAAAGTGTGACATTAATTGGTAATAACAGGCGATCCGAAAATAATATAATATTTTAAACATGTTAATGACTTTTTGTTTTTTTTTAACAATTTCAGAGAAGACATAAAACAATCAAATTCCACTAAAAATACCTTAAACATTGGGAATGAATTTAAGCTTTTTTGTTTATGTGCACCTATACAATTTTGCCAGCTATATAAATAAATAAACAATGTATTCAAGACCTTCGTTAACATTGTTTTAATGAAACAATAATATCCTTAGAAGAAAAATAGTATTTATGTTATGCTCCGTGAATTCCATCTTGTTTTGTTTTTCAGAAATAAGTAAACCTTGTTGTCAAAGTTGATATTGAGGCTTTATTTATGGAAAAACACTTGCATCAATAACATTTGACCAAAAATCAAGCTGAAATAGAGTTAGTAGGTTTTCACAGGACACTTTTTTTAATGAAAATAAATATTATGAAGAAGACACCCAAAGTATTCAATTCCATTCAAAAGACGTGTTTCAAAAGTCATTTTTACTTTTAATACAGGCATACATACATTCATACATACACACACACACACACACATATATATATATATATATATATATATATATATATATATATACATATTAAACGGTTATGGTGAGATTTATTTTATTTGTGTGTGTAGACAGGTGTAATATATATATATATATATATATATATATATATATATAGGCCTGTATTAAAAGTAAAAAATGACTTTTGAAACTATATATATATATATATATATAGACAGGTGTAATTTTGTTTCAATTCATTTTTACTTTTAATACAGGCCTATATATATATATATATATTACACCTGTCTACACACACAATTAAAATAAATCTCACCATAACCATTTAATATGTTGAAATTAGATTAATTAACGTTACTTCATGCAAGATTGGCCATGAAAACCTGCTGAATTCGTCCAAGGAGTAGCTGCATGACAACATCATATTCTGTTGCTTTTATCGAAGTTTTCCGTCATTTTTTCTATTTTTGGGCAATTATCAAGCACCACTGACACTTTATTTCTTGCAAATCACCATCAGTGAAACATGGCAAACGCTTTTTACCTCGAGTCGCGAACGTCGAGCTCCGTGTTCGACATCCGAAGTTGTATTACTCGTGACATGAGAGAAAACATGTTTTAAGATAAAGGCAAGTTCACAAAGATACGCATTTAATGCCCGAACAATAGCAGTTATCGTTTGAATGTCTCTGTATAATCTCGTGGCGCGAACATTCTAAAAATCCAACGTCATCGCCACTGTGACGTGTCAGTCCGAGCCGATAAATGGAACTCCGCAAACGCCGCAGTTCAGTTCATCTGCTTTCTTGTTCGTGATTCGAGCTGAATACTGTTTGTAGTACATCTGTGGTGAAAAGTCGCTCAAATTGTGTTATATCGCTCTATCTGTGTTATAGCGCTGGATTTGTATTTTTTCAGTGATCTGTGCTTTAAAAGTTCAGTCGACTCGTGATAAAACTTTGCAATGGGGCAGTGCATATCTCTCAGTTGCTTTGCAGCGCAAGATGCATCCGAAGGTGTGTCACCAAAACCTGTCCCAGAGAGAGTAGAAAGGAAGAAGAGAGGCAGGGTTTTCAGATGGGCTTTTTCTCGCAAGTCCAAGAAAACGATAAACGAAGCCCAACAGAGTCCGTGCAGAAATGACTGCAGCCAACTGCCTCAGAGATGCTTTGATGGTGAAGCTGAAGAGAAGCGCAACACCCAGAGCATCAACACTCCCAGCAACAATGTTCCACTGGACGAAGCTGAGGAGAACAGTGACAGCAGTTCAGAGAGCAGTGATAGCAGTTCAGAGAGCAGTGAAAGCAGTTCAGAGAACAGCTGGCACAGCTGTGCGTCTTCCTTCGCTGCTGTGCAGAAGGTTGATGTTCCCAGGCAAGAGCAAGAGGGCATCAACCCGAGCAATACTTCTCCCACTGTGTCGTATATGACTGGGGAGAACAAGGGCACTGCTGTGACAATGGACACATTTTCATGGAAAACGGAGGACGAAATTATCCATTTAAGTTCAAAGGCAAAGAGAGGTAAGTTTACTACCACATATTCCAACAGTAATGTCTTCTTTTGGATAAGGATTTTGGTTGTGTGAGGCTCTATCGTGGCCTGTCGACACCATTAGTGATAATGATAAAGATCTAGTTCTAAAATCGTTGTAAATGTAAAAGAATAGCACTGTCCACACCACAGCTATAACGATATAGAGAAACCTTGGGATCTCTTAAAGAACGATTTTTTCCTGCTGTTTAAAGATAAAACACCCTGACAGCCAATCAGATTCCGTTTTCATTTACGCGCTCACGCATTTGAAATGGCGGACGACATTGCGGAGTAGTTAATCACTGAGGTCTCGAGAAATCCACCACTCTGACTACCCGCTTTTCAAGGATATTTTAAAGAAAATGGATTCATGGAAAACAATTGGTCATACCCTCGGAATAAATGGTCAGAAGTATTAATGATGAGATCATTATGCCAGACTAGCAAACATAAAATTACCTCAGATTTCCCGCGCTAGTTTCGACGACATTGTCTTGGTTCCTTTGAAGTTGGAGTGAAAAAGATTTGCCGTTGTTTTTATTCCACTAAATTCACTGTTAGATGAGATCGATACAATCGCTATTCACTCGATGCATAGAGTGCTGAGGACATCTGCTGGTTAAATCCGTGTAAATACAACAAGAACAGCAAAAACATGAAACCGTAGTGCGTGAGCTTAGAAACGGATTTTTTATGGTTTACTGTAAATGTACTATATACCATATATATATAATTTTCATTTTATATATATTTATATATCTTTTTTGTTTTTTTTACAGAGGACATCAAGCAGCACTATAATATTGGTAGAATCCTGGGAGAAGGAGGATATGGAAGAGTCTATGAAGCAACCCGTTTGTCTGATTCACGGAAGGTTTGTTTCTTTACTTGCTAACAAAAGGTTTTGGTACTCTTGTAATTTAAGTTCATTGAAAGTTCCATCATGGTTCATTACTGGAATCATGTGACCTCTGCACAGATTATTAATTAATTGTAGCCATTCTCACAAAAAAATGTTTTTTTCTTTGTTTCTTTCCTTGAACAGGTGGCACTCAAATATGTGTTGAGGAGAGAATGCAGGCATACAGTCCAACCTGTAAGTAGGCTGCTCCTTCCTTCGTTTTCTTACTCTCAGAGTAAACGGTCACATTAGGGATAGGATATTTTAACAAAATTTTGCTGGGAAAAAAGGTCCATTGTCAATAGCTTATTAACTTTCAAACCAAGCAGCTTTCTGTTGGTCAGCACGGCAAATTCACATGAACAACGAATGAGCGGAGAGTGTGTGGCACCTGTTCACCCTCACGCAAAACTCCAGAGTGTTTAGATTCCTGTTATAATGACTGAATTTTGCCCAGCAAAATTTTGACAATTGGCAGTAAATGTGACTGCAAATTCAGTAACTATTTCCAGCTGAATTTGTTTAAATTACAAGTGAATTATCTCACTTTCGTATAACTTTGATCTCTCCTGTAGGGTCGACATGGCAAACCCCTTCCAAATGAGGTTGCTATGATGATTCAGCTGAGCAAAGGCCCCAACTGTCCTGAAATAATTAAGCTGCTGGACTGGTATAAGACATTTCGCTCGTACATACTGGTCATAGAGCGGCCCACACCTTGTAAAGATTTGCGCCAGTTTTTAATGCAATGTGGTGGCAGACTCAGAGAGTCAGAAGCATGTGTTGTGATGCGTCAAGTTGTCACTGCTGCAACAGTATGCTGCGAAAGGGGTGTCTTCCACAGCGACATCAAGCTGGAAAACCTGCTCATCAATGAAAACACCTTGCAAGTCAAATTAATAGACTTCGGTGTTAGTAGATACTTGATGGATTCTGCTTATTCGAAGTTCATTGGTACGTATTATTCCACAAATCTATGGTTACAAGTTATTATGAGCCTTCCAGACAGAGCCAATAACAAGAATAAATATGAATCATGAATAAATAGACAAGAAGCTTTAGAAATACAAATTCATTGCAATGGACAATAATTTGTTTTTTCTTTCAGGCACAAAAGTTTTTGCTCCCCCTGAGGCTCTCCAAAGAAACTACAGGTACCACGCCAAGCCTGCAACAGTGTATTCTTTAGGTGTACTGCTTTTCTTGATGCTGATTGGGAAGTATCCTAGCAAGGTGGAACCTCTCCTCTTTCCCAAGATCTTGGAAACAGCAAATATTTCCAAAAGTGAGAGCATGTGGATGGATCATACAGGAACTTTTATTACAGTTTAAAATAATGTGATCAGTTACACAAAGTATAAAACTTATAATATTAATCAGACGTCTCTCCCCTCTTTCTTCACAGAATGCAGAGATCTGATCTATTCATGCATGGAAAAAGATCCAGCCAAGCGAATTGATTTGGAAAAGATCCTCCTCCATGACTGGTTCCAAGAATCTTCATGTACAAGAAAAAAAATTGATATGTACATAGATGCAAATGCCATCTGTAAGAGTCCATGGACAGCCTACATGACCTTTCGAAAAGAAGAAAATATATATTTATATATATAATGGACGACTGCTGCAGGGATATCCAGGCCTGGTCCTCTCTCGTCTTGCACTGCGGTCTCTCCTCTTTTTATTCTTCTGGGGGTTTTCCGTGGGACTTGAGACCGGTGTGGTGGGCAGGTGATGCTTATTAGCACTCGCTTAGTTTCCACGGCTTTCGGTCCTGACCTACTTGTCACATATCCCCATAACCCCTCCAGGGGCAGCATCACAGTGGCCGCAGCACCTGGAGATAAGGACACATGAGGTGGTAGCACCAGATACCCCTCTGTGAACGGCTCCCTGACTCCTCCGCTGCCTGGTATATGGCGAAAACTCCTCCGGCTTCAGGCACCCAGTGAGTGGGGTGAATTCCTTTGCGATACTCCTCAGTGGACGGCCCCTTTATCCTCCGCTGCCTGGTGGATGGCAAAAACTCCTCCGGCTTCAGGCACCCGGCAAGTGGAGTGAATTCCTCTGCGATACCCCTCAGTGGAGGGCCTCCTGACTTCTCCGCTGCCTGGTGGATGGCAAAAACTCCTCCGGCTTCAGGCACCCAGTGAGCGGGGTGAATTCCTCCGCGATACCCCTCAGTGGAGGGCATCCTGATTCCTCCGCTGCCTGATGGATGGCGAAAACTCCTCCGGCTTCAGGAACCCAGCGAGCGGGGTCAATTCCTCTGCGAAACCCTTCAGTGGACGGCCCCCTGAATCCTCCGCTGCCTGATGGATGGCGAAAACTCCTCCGGCTTCAGGCACCCAGCGAGCGGGGTCAATTCCTCTGCGATACCCTTCAGTGGACGGCCCCCTGAATCCTCCGCTGCCTGATGGATGGCGAAAACTCCTCCGACTTCAGGCACCAGCGAGTGGGGTCAGTTCCTCCGTGATACCCCTCGGTGGACGGCCCCCTTACTGCTCCGCTGCCGGGTGGACGGCGGCAACTCCTCCGGCTTCAGGCACCCGGCGAGTGGAGTGAATTCCTCTGCGATACCCCTCAGTGGAGGGCCTCCTGACTTCTCCGCTGCCTGATGGATGGCGAAAACTCCTTCGGCTTCAGGCACCCAGCGAGCGGGGTCAATTCCTCTGCGATACCCTTCAGTGGACGGCCCCCTGAATCCTCCGCTGCCTGATGGATGGCGAAAACTCCTCTGGCTTCAGGCACCCAGCGAGCGGGGTCAATTCCTCTGCGATACCCTTCAGTGGACGGCCCCCTGACTTCTCCGCTGCCTGATGGATGGCGAAAACTCCTCCGGCTTCAGGCACCCAGTGAGCGGGGTGAATTTCTCTGCGATACCCCTCAGTGGAGGGCCTCCTGATTCCTCCGCTGCCTGACGGATGGCGAAAACTCCTCCGGCTTCAGGCACCCAGCGAGCGGGGTCAATTCCTCTGCGATACCCTTCAGTGGACGGCCCCCTGAATCCTCCGCTGCCTGATGGATGGCGAAAACTCCTCCGGCTTCAGGCACCCAGCGAGCGGGGTCAATTCCTCTGCGATACCCTTCAGTGGACGGCCCCCTGAATCCTCCGCTGCCTGATGGATGGCGAAAACTCCTCCGGCTTCAGGCACCCAGCGAGCGGGGTCAATTCCTCTGCGATACCCTTCAGTGGACGGCCCCCTGAATCCTCCGCTGCCTGATGGATGGCGAAAACTCCTCCGACTTCAGGCACCAGCGAGTGGGGTCAGTTCCTCCGTGATACCCCTCGGTGGACGGCCCCCTTACTGCTCCGCTGCCGGGTGGACGGCGGCAACTCCTCCGGCTTCAGGCACCCGGCGAGTGGAGTGAATTCCTCTGCGATACCCCTCAGTGGAGGGCCTCCTGACTTCTCCGCTGCCTGATGGATGGCGAAAACTCCTCCGGCTTCAGGCACCCAGCGAGCGGGGTCAATTCCTCTGCGATACCCTTCAGTGGACGGCCCCCTGAATCCTCCGCTGCCTGATGGATGGCGAAAACTCCTCCGGCTTCAGGCACCCAGCGAGCGGGGTCAATTCCTCTGCGATACCCTTCAGTGGACGGCCCCCTGACTTCTCCGCTGCCTGATGGATGGCGAAAACTCCTCCGGCTTCAGGCACCCAGTGAGCGGGGTGAATTTCTCTGCGATACCCCTCAGTGGAGGGCCTCCTGATTCCTCCGCTGCCTGATGGATGGCGAAAACTCCTCCGGCTTCAGGCACCCAGCGAGCGGGGTCAATTCCTCTGCGATACCCTTCAGTGGACGGCCCCCTGAATCCTCCGCTGCCTGATGGATGGCGAAAACTCCTCCGGCTTCAGGCACCTCCAACCTCCACCGGCTGGGTGAATTCCTCTGCGATACCCCTCGGTGGATGGCTCCCTGACTTCTCCGCTGCCTGATGGATGGCGAAAACTCCTCCGGCTTCAGGCACCCAGTGAGCGGGGTGAATTTCTCTGCGATACCCCTCAGTGGAGGGCCTCCTGATTCCTCCGCTGCCTGATGGATGGCGAAAACTCCTCCGGCTTCAGGCACACAGCGAGCGGGGTCAATTCCTCTGCGATACCCTTCAGTGGACGGCCCCCTGAATCCTCCGCTGCCTGATGGATGGCGAAAACTCCTCCGGCTTCAGGCACCCAGCGAGCGGGGTCAATTCCTCTGCGATACCCTTCAGTGGACGGCCCCCTTAATCCTCCGCTGCCTGATGGATGGCGAAAACTCCTCCGGCTTCAGGCACCTCCAACCTCCACCGGCTGGGTGAATTCCTCTGCGATGCCCCTCGGTGGATGGCTCCCTGGCTCCTCCTCTGCCTGATGGATGGCGAAAACTCCTCCGGCTTCAGGTACCTCCAACCTCCACCGGCTGGGTGAATTCCTCCGCGATACCCATCGGTGGACGGTCCCCTTACTTGGAAGCGGCTCCGCTCGCGCTTTGTCTTTCGCTTCGGAGCCATGCAGTCGTCTGTAGAACTATCAGAGAGTGTAAGCAGAGAAAGAGGAGCCTTGTGAAGAGTCCTGTGCTGCTGTGAAGGCGCGACAGCGATCTACGGCCATCTTAAACTGCTGTTCTCACAGCAACCCAGAGCAGATAAAGTTCAGAAGGGTTGCGATTTGGGCCGGTTTGAGCGCACTCTGCTGGTCATTTTGAGCCTTGCAGTAGCGCCGCGGTGATTCCCTGTGTGCTTCAGCACTTTAAACAAAAGAGCTTAAATTTCCATCACGAGTGTAGAGTGCGTCTTTAATAAGATGTCATTCCGCTCGTGCGCTGCTGGATGCGGTCGTTCCCTGTCACCAGCTGACGGGCACAATCGCTGCATCACGTGTTTGGGCATTCAGCACACTGAAGCAGCTTTTGTGGATAGTTCAGGTTCTCATTTTGGGAACATGACTATCGTGGTGTTGAGTTCGCGGCTTGCTTACCTTGGTTCTCAAGGCCAAGCCCCCGTCCCTATCCCCCGATCTAGCGGTCCCCAGAGGGTCGCTACTTCCGCGCATAGATTGGGAGACCTGAGGATCACGGTCAGGGCTTCCCCGCGGAGCCAGTCTCCGTGGGCCCCTGGTCCCTCACACGCACCGCAACCTGTGGTGATGCCAGAGGAGCACGTTGGTCCCTCTCATGAGCGACCAGCCGTCTCGTTTGGCGTGCCGGCTGATGATCAGATGTCGATCGCGGCATCGGAAGGTGGGTTTGAGTCATCTGGAGATGAAGGCTCGGAAGCCCTTCCTCCTTCTGGGAGAGTGGCGTTTTCCGAGCCCGATCCAGAATTGATGGCCATGCTTGCCCGGGCCGCCGGGAGTATCGGGCTCGAGTGGAACCCTCCACCGTGTCCCGAACCCTCCCGGTTGGACGATTGGTTTCTCGGGGCAGCCCGTCCTGGTTCTTAGCGCTCTGCCCCGGTTCCTTTCTTTCCAGAAGTGCATGAGGAGGTGACTAGATTGTGGAGGACACCTTTTTCTGTCCGAAGCCGGTGGGGTCCCTCCTCCGCCTTCACCATCCTGGATGGCGGTGCAGCTAAGGGGTACGTGGGGATCCCCCAGTTCAGCACGCTGTCGCAATGCAACTGTGTCCGGCGGCCGCCAATTGGCGGGGCAACCTGCGCCTCCCATCCCGGGCCTGTAAGTTCTCGTCCAATCTTACGGACAAGGCTTACAGAGCCTGTGGGCAGGCTGCCCTGCATGCCATGGCGTTGCTGCAGGTCTACCAGGCCAAGGCACTCCGTGACATGCCCCAGGGTGGTCTTGACCAACAGCTCGTGGAAGAGCTACGAGCCGCCACCGACCTTGCCCTCTGGGTGACGAAGGTGACTGCGTGCTCGGTTGGTCAAGCGATGGCCACGCTGGTGGTTCAGCAGCGCCATCTCTGGCTCAACCTGGCGGACACGAGGGAGGCCGATAATTATCGGTTCCTGGACTCCCCTATGTTCCAGGTTGGGCTATTTGGCGACGCGGTCGAGAGCTTCGCCCAACAGTTCTCGGCCGCACAGAAGCAGACGGAGGCCCTGAAGCATGTCCTGCCCTGGCGTGCATCTGCTGCCTCCACCCAGCCGCTGGTGGCGGCCTCCTTGTCTGCTCGTCGCCAAGGGTGCACGCCTGCGTCGTCCTCCGCCCCTGCGAAGTCTGCAAAGCAGCAGCCTTCACCTAGCAGACCGCAGGGAGCCGGTCGCAGACGTGGCGCCCAGCCCGCAGCCAAGCCAGGTGGCAAACGTTCCAGAAAGCGGTCCTGAGACGGGCAACCCAGAGGAGGTTGAAGCTGCTTCTCGGGAGATGGTGAAGGCACCGCTCCCTCCCCTGGAGGAGGGCCGGGTGGAGAATCCTTTGTTTCCTTTTCTTTCTGTTCCGCCGCTGGCTCCCCGGAGTCCAGCGGTACCCACATTCTCAATAAAAGAGCAGTTTCCACTTCCTCTGGGTCACAAGAGTGCGCGTCTGGCGGTGTGTCACGCTGTGCCTGGCCACCCTCAGCCCCCTCTCATTACGCCAGCAGAGGGCAGTGTGCTGGTCGAGGCCGCCCCCGTGCCGTCTCCCACGCGCACTGTCACAGGTTCCCTGGCTCCGCCTCGTTGACTAGAGAGTACATCAACTTCAGTTTGGATCCAGTCTCTTATGAAGACTTCAGATGCCTCAAGAGGCGGCGCCAACTCCTGTGAGGACTTCCTGTGACGCAAACTCTGGCACCAATGCAAATCTTTCTAGATGTCCTAATCATTGTCAAAATTTACTTCCATGAGCTCATTGTCTGCAGTGAATGAGTGAAAAAAGTGCAGGCAAGATGGTCACATCTCTCTTCATGAAGTGGATCAGACACCTATAAGATCAAAGCTGGATATCAAAATCAAAAACTGGATATAATTTAAGATCTGTTACTTTTATGTGAAAATAATGAACAAGACAGACAAAAGTACTTTATTTCCATTCGCAACACATTTATCAATCATTTTTATATTTATTGTATGAATATGACAACAATCACATAACCCATAGAGAGATTCCACTGTCAGAGAGTTTGGGAATATTCACACATAATTTATTCACATAAAAACATGATATTATAGTTTTAAAATCAAACATTTTAAAAATGATCAATACATCACGGCTGTTTAAACCAATATGCATTAAGCCGTGTCGTAGGCAAGTTGTTTCCTGTCGTGCTTTTGATCAGTACAGTTGGTAGTGAGCAACTGCACCTGACTATATAAAACCATAATGCCCCCTGGTTTTATATAGTTATCCAATCAAGTTTTCCTCTATCGACCATAAAAAACGATCATGTGACTTTTAGTATTCCAGTTCAAACTGCTGCTGGATAAAACTGGAGCTGTGAGTTCATACTTATTTACCATTGTAATTAGCATAAAGCAGTAATATAATATCAAAGATGACAGACCGAGAAAAATATAAAACAATTTCACACTTTTAAGAGCCTCCAAAATATGTTTATACCCACCAGAAAAAAAACTGTTCTGCTTGCTCATTTTAAAGAGAGGCTTATGCAGCACAGTTTCTCAACATCTTGCCAAAACTTAATTTCAATTTGTGAAATATATACTTCATGGATTTGTGTTTTGATGATCTGTTATTGTTTAATCTTCTGTTATGTTGGAATTTAAAGAATATTTTTGAACTCTAAAAAATGCTGGGTTAAAAACAACCCAAGTTTGGTTGAAAATAGACAAAGTTTGCCCAATGTGCCGGCCAGTTTTATCTAACTCTGTTTGAAAATGACTATATGTGTAATGATCATCAGCTGAAGTACCCGTGAGAAACACTAGAGGGCACTTCACCCTGGACTTTCACACACTCTTTCACACATGTACAGTCGTGGCCAAAAGTTTTGAGAATTCCATAAATATTAGTTTTCACAAAGTTTGCTGCTAAACTGCTTTTAGATCTTTGTTTCAGTTGTTTCTGTGATGTACTGAAATATAATTACAAGCACTTCATACGTTTCAAAGGCTTTTATCGACAATTACATGACATTTATGCAAAGAGTCGGTATTTGCAGTGCTGGCCGTTCTTTTTCAGGACCTCTGCAATTCGACTGGGCATGATCTCCATCAACTTCTGGGCCAAATCCTGACGGATAGCAACCCATTCTTTCATAATCACTTCTTGGAGTTTGTCAGAATTAGTGGGTTTTTGTTTGTCCACCCGCCTCTTGAGGATTGACCACAAGTTCTCAATGGGATGAAGATCTGGGGAGTTTCCAGGCCATGGACCCAAAATTTCAACGTTCTGGTCCCCGAGCTACTTAGTTATCACTTTTGCCTTATGGCACGGTGCTCCATCGTGCTGGAAAATGCATTGTTCTTCACCAAACTGTTGTTGGATTGTTGGAAGAAGTTGCTGTTGGAGGGTGTTTTGGTACCATTCTTTATTCATGGCTGTGTTTTTGGGTAGAATTGTGAGTGATGAGAAGCAACCCCACACATGAATGGTCTCAGGATGCTTTACTGTTGGCATGACACAGGACTGATGGTAGCGCTCACCTTTTCTTCTCCTGACAGGCCTTTTTCCAGATGCCCCAAACCATCGGAAAGGGGCTTCATCGGAGAATATGACTTTGCCCCAGTCCTCAGCAGTCCATTCACGATACTTTCTGCAGAAGATCAATCTGTCCCTGATGGTTTTTTGGAGAGAAGTGGCTTCTTTGCTGCCCTTCTTGACACCAGGCCATCTTCCAAAAGTCTTGGCCTCACTGTGCGTGCAGATGCGCTCACACCTGCCTACTGCCATTCCTGAGCAAGCTCTGCATCCCGAAGCTGAATCCTTTTTAGGAGACCATCCTGGCACTTGCTGGACTTTCTTGGACGCCCTGAAGCCTTCTTTACAAGAATTGAACCTCTTTCCTTGAAGTTGCTGATGATCCTATAAATTGTTGATTTAGGTGCAAACTGCTGGATCTTAGTAGCCACAATATCCTTGCCTTTTTTATGCAATGCAATGATGGCTGCACGCGTTTCTTTGCAGGTCACCATGGTGAACAATGGAAGAACAATGATTTCAAGCATCACCCTCCTTTTAACATGTCAAGTCTGCCATTCTAACCCAATCAGCCTGACATAATGATCTCCAGCCTTGTGCTTGTCAACATTCTCACCTGAGTTAACAAGACGATGACTGAAATGATCTCAGCAGGTCCTTGAAAAGCAGTGGAAAGGTTTTAAGTTCATTTTCATGGCAAAGAAGGACTATGCAATTCATCTGCATAATCACTCTTCATAATATTCTGGAGTATATGCAAATTGCTATTATAAAAACTTAAGCAGCAACTTTTCCAATTTCTAATATTTATGTAATTCTCAAAACCTTCGGCCCCGACTGTATACAGACACAGACACTCCCCCTTCATTCACTCTTCACTACATTTCCCAGAAGTCACCTCACCACCTGTAGTCAATCAACCAGAGTATTTAAGAGACATTTAACAACACATCCGTGTGAAGTCTTGATATTCCCAAGTGTTGTCATTTCTGAGCGTTTGTTTCCGTTTTGCCCTTTGTTCACCGTCTTCCGATCATTCTCTGCCTGCCCTTGGATTTACTGCATTGTGTTACTGGACTGTGTTAACTTGCTGCCTGCTATCGACTCGACGATTCTGCCATTCCTCTGACATATCTGTTTGCTGTTGTTCGACCAATGCCTGTGTGACTACTCTTATTAAAATAAAACCTGCATTTGGATCCCACTCCGTTGACTCTTCATTACATTTATGCACATTTTGGGATATCACAATATTAAAAAAAAAAACGCTGAATGGAAATGCCACGATGCGCATAAATTCTAAAATTACACATAAAAAACATATGATTTTATCATTCTGTAATGCCTGAGCAAAGTCTGTCATTAAAGTGGTTCAAAATAATTCCCTCCCAAAAGATTGAGCTCACAAACTGAAGGAGCGACAAGTTAAATTCTCAACTGTGGAAAGAAACACAGTTAATGGTGACTTCAAATGTTTGTTCCTCTCTCCATCAGTGATTTTTCTCATTATCATCAGTTGTCATCACTAATGGTCACACGGAGTGGTGTTCATTGAACACAAGGGATTTTGCTGTGTAACATCCAACCTTAATCCTCTGTTTAAGCTAAAAAGTTAGTGATCCTTAATATTTGTTGCTCAAAGAATGTTTTCTGCCAACATTACGAGGACATCCATCAAATACTAATGACAATATGTGGTGATTTCATCAACATTGTTTTGAACGCTTGCATAAACGTTACATAAATTTAAGAGAAAAGTTAGGAACAATAACCATGGGACAGGCAACAAAACTTTCCCTCATTCCAAGGACAGTTGTCGTTCTAAATGTTTAAAGAATGTTCCGAGAACGTTGTTCTAAGAACGCTTTCTCCCAACATTGAGGACATTTAAATAACATTCTACAAACTATGTATAGATCATGTTTTTGTGCTAAACTTTTGAGAACATCACTAAAGGCCATATAACACTGATCAAACTGGAACGTTTGTTCATAACTTTGAGAGAACCTTGCCAGAACATTAGCCAAAGTTATGAGAGCACACCTGCGTTAGGTTACTACTTATGTCTTCAAACATGTAGAATTTTGTTCATTGATGAAATATGATTGATATGCCGTTAGATAAATCGCATTATTTTTATTGAAGTTATATGAACGTGTTTGAAAGCTCTAGGCATCGGTAAGTTCCTTTGACTCTACACTGAAAAATTGAATAAGTTGACTTTACTTCGCTGACTAAGTAAACGCCGTTGTCTTCAAATTTTCAAGTAAAGCAGCTCATCATTTTTGAGTTGATAAAACTCACTTCAACTTAGAGGTATCTAGAGGTTACTTAGAAAATACTCAGTTTTCCAAAGATTGAAGTACACTGAACTCAAAACAAAACTTTACACTGATCTCAAAAAACATTTTCTTAACACGCATGCTCACATTACTAGACAAATATGAGGAAACTAATTGCCTTAATTTTGTGTTTTACTCAACGTTCTGAGTTGTTAAATACAGACACAAAATAAACTGCATTTATTTGTATTTATTAAACTCCAAATGCGTTTCAAATATTTTGTGTATCTGAAATGTAACTGAATGAATTTGTTTCTTGTTCCTTCTGCTGGACTTAAACACAGACTCTGCTTTTCAGCACAAGCGCGACATCTTGTGGCCTGAATTTGCTACTAGTTTACATTGTGATTTTCTCATGTATTTTCTCTTCAAAGCATCCGACGTTACAATCTGCATCTGTGTGCAGCTTTCCAATGAGCATTTGCTTATTTACCGCGAGAGTTTCAGTCTTTGTCATCGACAGTTCGGTATCTTTCATATCTATGGCTCTTCTGTATTCCTTCCTGTTCCTCTGTGTGCGACTTTATTGCCAAACATTTTCTTTTTGTGATGAGCTTTACGTATTTTTCGGTATACAGCACATGATTTTTGTCCATGTTTGCATACGTAGAATATTCTGACATTTAAAAAAAACAACAGTGAGAAAGGACTGATGAGCAGAAAGAGCTTTAAAAGTTTATTTCAAACACACAGCAGGCAGGACAAAAGATGGCAGGAGAGGAGGTGAACACAGTCCAACAGAAGGCCGGGAACAAAGACTTGACCCACACAACAAGAAGCAAAGAGTGGAACAACATATGATGAAATTCAACAACTGGAACAAAGGACACGAAGCACAAGGAGTCACAGTTTAGCACAAACACAACTCACTCAATTACAACAAACTAGCACAAAAATGACATTAAACAAAGAAACATTAACCCTGACACCCCGAGACAATCGGCAACAAATAGAGAGCAATAAATGAAACAAGTTTCAGAATCACTATTTGTTTGTATCAAGGTTTTGTTGCAGTACACTGGATACTTTGAATACAAGGAAATTTTGATTTAACATGTTCAAACATTCACATGATCAGAAACATCGCGTGAAAACCCAGTTTCTGATCCTCATTGACATCCATTGTGTTTTTTCCATATATGACGAGCATTCTTCATAATATCTTCTTGTGAGTTCAACATAGAGGATTGGATCAATATTAAAGGTGAGTAAATGGAGACAGAAGTTTCATTTTTTGGTGAACTATCCCTTCAAGAGCATTTCTGAGACGTTCTACAAACATTGGAAACATGATGATCGTAAAAGCTGAAATCAGGTCCATCCAGACTGAGTTACTGACTATTGACCGGTAAGATCCTGAGAGGGTAAAGAGTATAGAAGAACGGAAAGACTGTGTCAGTGAAGGTGGTTGTGAACGTGTGTAGATGAGTTTTAGTTACAGGATCAGAGAATGACACCGTTCCTCTGTCATAGTCCAGATCGACCCTCACACGCTCAAGCTTCTGTTCAACAGGAAGACCAAAGCGCTCGCCCAGTCCATACTGCACAAACCAGACATCAGTGTTCCCGTCCCATCCCTTCCTGTGGTTTGATGCTGCGGTTACTCCAAGACTCCAGGCGGAACTCTCTTTGAGCTCCACGTCCACGTCCCAGCAGTGTGATCCTGAGTTAAATCCCTCAGAACCCAGAACGCTCTCGTAGATGTCAAATCTCTCTGGATTATCTGGAAGCGGCTGTTTGTTCTCGCTCCATCTTACACTGGTCAGATCATCAGACAGGATGAGAAATGGATTCGCAGTGTTTGGATCCAGGATCACAGGAGCTGATGAGACACAATCAACATGATCAAGAGTGAACCGTACACTCAAAAAAATATTTCAGTCTAAACATAAGTTTTATGTCATTTAACGACATAGTTTTAACATAAACAAACTAATAAACTTAATGTGATTCATATTTGTCAATCATATGTAAATGAAATTGGTAAGATTTATATAATAGTTCACAGAAAAATGCCCAGGTTAAAGCACTGTTGAAGCAGAGTCAGAGTTAATGAGATCATTAAGTGATGAATAATGATGAACGCCTGCTGTTAACAAGCAGAATCACTGAAGGACAGAGAAACACAAGAACTACAACTGATGAAATCAACTGAAGATAAAAGACATTTCATCTCTCACTATTCATATCATAAATCTGACCTATTTCATTTACGCATGACTGACAAATATGAATCACATTAAGTTTATTAGTTTGTTTATGTTAAAACTATGTAATTAAATGACATAAAACTTATGTTTAGACTGAAATATTTTTTTGAGAGTACACAGATTATTATGAATATTGACACTCGTCCTGTCAGTGTTTACATTAAATGTATGATTCAAACATTTGTGTCTCATCAAGAGAAACTGATAATTTGGAAAAGTTAAACTCACAATCAAAGCTGTTCAGAAGAAAAGTGTCTCTGAACAAATTCTGCTCAGCATCATCTGATCATGTTCAATAAACTTTGTTACTGTCTGTTGTGTTTGACTTGGTAATGAATAATCAATTAATTATTTTAAGATGTAATACATTTCTGTGGTGTGAGAAACAGAAGCAGGTTCTTCCGGTAAACACATCATCTGAACAAACAATCGTTGTGTTTCTGAAACATGGATAAGTGAAGATACATGGAGCAGCACTTCTTCTAGAAACATTTTCAAAATGCATTCAGGATTCATGAAAATCTTCTAAAGAATAGAAAACTTCTAAATAAGTTCTCAAATATACCAAACATGTTATATCAATATTTTCTTATATTTCCTTATGGAAAATAAATATACATTTATATATTAATATTAATTAATATACATCCTGCCACCTTTCCTTTGTGCTGCAACCAATATCGAATTCTTCATAAGTTTTCTCTTTGGTGTAATCTTTAAAAAACAGGCAAGAAAAGTAGTAACTTTTGGAATACAAAATATTCTTAACTTACTTAAGATTGAAAATAAGAAAAAATAATCTAGTACTTGTGTTTAATGAAAAACCTGTCTAGCTATGTGTGATTTCCAGTGTGTGAGCGCAGACTTCTCCAGACTCACTGTTTTGGACAATGTCCAGCATCTTCTTCCAGACTCTGAACGGCAGGTTGCCCAAGTAACATGGCACATGAATCAAAGCTCCAGAAGGCATCTGTGGATCTGGCTGTGAGATCTGGACTCTGGAAGAACATTCAGGAGTCAGAACTGTTTGGATCAGAACCAGAGAGAGACCAGAGACAGGAGCAGATCACTCACCTTTCCATTGAGACTGGAAACTTCTGCAGAACAAACACAACATTTATCATCAAGAACTCAACCCAACCATCAACCATCTATCTATCAATCAGTTCACCTTCAGAAAGCAGACGTCATTGGCTTTCATCATCTCCTCCATGTCTTTGATTGTGTGTGACAGAGATGAGATGTGTCTGTTTATCTCCTCCAGCTTCTCCTTCATCATCTGCTTCTTCTGCTCCTCTTCCTCCCTCAGTGCAGTGATTGTATCTTCTTCTTCATCTCTGAGAAACTGTTGAAGCTTCTCAAACTGCTGTTTAATCTGATGCTCTGTGTGCTCAGCTTGAGACTGAAATCAAAACACATTCACTTCAATCATCTCAACGACGCAACTGATTCTGGAGAAATATGAAGAGTGAGTGGGTAAACGAGCTAGATGTAGATGTTCTGTGTGTGTAGTGTGTTTGTGATGATAGATGCATAATGTCATTAGCTCATTGTATGTTGCGTTTATGAATATTAATTCAATTGTCTGCATTTGCCCAAACTAAGCTAAAATGGCCAATGGGATTCGCGCTGGTGCATTCATTACCCTTACAAAAAAATAAGTTCATATTCAAGTGTGCTATTAGTTTACTTCTTTTAAACTAAAAATAAGAAAGTAAAATTAAAAATTAAAAATTAAAAATTAAAATTGCACTCAAGTATCCTTGACTTATACTAACAAAAAGTATATTTGGCCTATTCTCGAACTCAGTCTTTTGACTGAGATATACTTAAAAGTATAAGTAAGTATTCCACATATAGTTGGCTTGAGGTTGTCTAATCTTTTGATTGAGTTATCCTATTTTTTTTTTTAAACATATTTTTACCTACAGTCTTATTGTCATGAATCCTGTCCTTCATCTTCCATCTACCGCCACCAGAGGTCGCCCTCAGATATCATGGACTCTATGCACTACACTTTCATTCACACTCACTCAGAAACACCGACTACATTTCCCAGAATCCCCGCACCTGTCACTGATCGCTGCTCCAGCTGATGCTCATTGTCTTAGCCATATTTAAGCCCAACGCACACACACACTTATGTGCGAGGTCTTGTTATTTGCTCGAGTGTAACATTTCTGAGCATTACATTCTTGTCTTGCCTGCCTGTTTCATCGTTTTTGTTGTTTACCTGCCTGCCTTTTGATCTTTTGCCTGGACTATTACTACGAGCCTGCCTGTTCCCTGCCATTACTGTTTGCTGTTTCATTGACCATTGCCTGTTTGACTACGTTCTTGAATAAAGCTCGCAACTGGATCTCATCCCGCTGACTCATCATTACACTTACGTTGTTTGAAAATATTGTTGAAGACAACAGATATGCTGTGACGCCGGGGATGAAGACAGGAGTCGAAGATAACAAGCAGGTTTATTCATAGGAGAGGAACACGTAACAGTGTGCATGGCACAAACATCGACAGACAATGAATGAAGAACAGACAGGGACTTAAATGCACTGATGAAATGATAAACAGGTGAAGGAGATTAAACTGATTAACGATGACAGGTGCAGATAATGACTGATCAACTAAGAATGACAAGACTAGACTCAACAAGACAAAACAGAACTAAACGTGACTGTGACATATGTTCCTAATTCTGAGTGTCTGAATTTTAATGTATGTACGTACATAGGAATTGAGTTAAAATCTACTTTACTCTTTTCCCGCCATTGACTGAATTCGAACTATTTATGTTTTATATTTATGTATTTATGAATTTACTATTTATGTTTTCACTGTCATACGCTGTTACGCATCTTCTGAAAGAGTACAGAATCTCCGGATCAAAACACAGGAGAAGAAGAAGCTGAAACAAATGATTACTCACGCAAATGTAAAATAACGCAATCAAACACTAAACAGATGACAGCCTGACGTTACCGAATGAAATGATTAACCCGTGAAGAGGAAACGGCTGAAGCTCTGGAGGTGATTTTTTAAAATCTGCGTCATCGTTCTGAATCTGATCCTGGCACAGTCTTTGACAAAAATGCCATTTTCTCAACTTTTTTTGTTTAAAAGGTTGCCTTTCTTTATAAAACGTACCCACATTCAAGTGTTGATAAAAAAAGGATGCATGAAGCTATAATAAAATGTTTATTTAATTAAAGTACATTTTTCAAGAACACAGTAGTATACTGAAAATGCAAAAATAATATGTAAATATTAAACTTTAAGTATGATGTCGTGCTCACTTAAAGAAAATCTGCAGTATAAAACCACAGACTAGTTCACTGAAAGTACACTTCAAAGTGTACTTCCATAAACTAAAAACTGTACTTCCAGTATTAAAATAGTAAACTAATAGCATACTTATAAGTTCACTTGTAGTACAGAAGCAGTACAACTGAGAAACGCAGTACTTTTACTCTTATAGTACACTTAAACGTATACTTTTTAGTAAAAAGTGGGCCAATTTAGTCCCAAGCAGTAGTGAAATAGTACACTTACAAGTTTACTACTAGAACACATTTATCACATGTGTGTTTGGTTTAGTTCTGTCTTGTCAGTAGGAGTTCGAGTTAATCACCATGTTTCTAATTAGTTAAGTTTTTTCAGTAATCGTGATTTACAACATTGATATACTACATATATAAAATGAACTTGAAGTATACTTCTTTTTCGTAAGGCTAGTGCTGACAGAGGAGTCTGAGCTTGATCATTATTCACGCACGTTTCAGTCAATAAAGGAACATGTAATTATGTCACAAATCAATTCAGCTGTTCAAATCAGACTTGTAAATATGACAGAAGAATCAACCCTCACCTTGATGTGTTGAACCGTTTTCTCAAACTTTTCTTTAATGTTTTCTTTGTGTTCAAGTTTCTCTTGTAAGGACTTCAATGCTGTGCTGAGCTCCTCCTGGAATTTAAAGAGAACATCTATAAGACATTTCTGTAATATGATCTTATATGCTTTAACAAGCGTGTATCATCATCTGTAGATCTGTCTTGCCTTATAAACAGGAACAGTTTCACCGATGGGTCTGAATGTGTGATTGATGTGTTTCTCTGAATCTCTGCACACTAAGCACACAGGCTGTTTGTCCTCCAGACAGAAGAGTTTGAGTTTCTCACCGTGTAAACCGCAGAGCTCCTCAGACCCTGATGAGCAACTCTCACTTCCCTCTTGCAGGAACATCTCGCACAAGTTTTTTAAGACAAGATTGCATGGAGGATCATCTCTTGAGGATCTTCTACTACAGACAGGACACTCCTGAGTTGTCTTGGTTCTCCAGAACTGTTGAAGACACTCTTTGCAGAAACTGTGACTACATGATAAAACAACAGGAGCCTTGAAGATTTCGCAGCACACGGGACAAGAAAGTTCGTCTGCAGATACATTTAGGGAAGCCATTTCACCTTTGGAGCTCCAGGAATCTAAACTTTACTTTCACTGTCTGAACGATGTTTTCAAAAATGAATAACCACAAGGATGTGCTCTCTGTTCAGAAACAAACTTCTCAAAAACCCCTGAATGCATGCGTTTCTCTTCCTTCTTCATTGATTGTTGATTCTTTTTTGCGTTTGTTGAAAGAGCGACTCACCATGGCAGGAGAACAGTCTCTTCCTGGTAAGTTTCTGATCATGTGAATGTTTCAACATGTAAAATCATGTGTAAACAAGACAAACAGGAACATCAGGATTTCTTCAGGCTAAATTGCAACAAAATACATTCAAAATGACCTTGTATTCAAAGTATCCAGTGTACTGCAACAAAACCTTGATACAAACAAATAGTGATTCTGAAACTTGTTTCATTTATTGCTCTCTATTTGTTGCCGATTGTCTCGGGGTGTCAGGGTTAATGTTTCTTTGTTTAATGTCATTTTTGTGCTAGTTTGTTGTAATTGAGTGAGTTGTGTTTGTGCTAAACTGTGACTCCTTGTGCTTCGTGTCCTTTGTTCCAGTTGTTGAATTTCATCATATGTTGTTCCACTCTTTGCTTCTTGTTGTGTGGGTCAAGTCTTTGTTCCCGGCCTTCTGTTGGACTGTGTTCACCTCCTCTCCTGCCATCTTTTGTCCTGCCTGCTGTGTGTTTGAAATAAACTTTTAAAGCTCTTTCTGCTCATCAGTCCTTTCTCACTGTTGTTTTTTTTAAATGTCAGAATATTCTACGTATGCAAACATGGACAAAAATCATGTGCTGTATACCGAAAAATACGTAAAGCTCATCACAAAAAGAAAATGTTTGGCAATAAAGTCGCACACAGAGGAACAGGAAGGAATACAGAAGAGCCATAGATATGAAAGATACCGAACTGTCGATGACAAAGACTGAAACTCTCGAGGTAAATAAGCAAATGCTCAGTGGAAAGCTGCACACAGATGCAGATTGTAACGTCGGATGCTTTGAAGAGAAAATACATGAGAAAATCACAATGTAAACTAGTAGCAAATTCAGGCCACAAGATGTCGCGCTTGTGCGACAGATTTACATTTACATTTACATTTTAGTCATTTAGCAGACGCTTTTATCCAAAGCGACTTACAAGTGAGGAAAACAAACAAGCGATTCTTCATGAATTGGCAAATAACACAGGAAGTGCTCACAATACAAGTTCCATACATTGCTCAGTACCATAAGCTAGAGTAGGAAGGGAAAAGGGAAGGAAAGGTGTTTTTTTTTTTTTTATGAGGGGATCAAGTGTTCACGGAAGAGATGAGTTTTCAGCTGTCTCTTGAATATTGCCAGGGATTCTGCGTTCCTGATGAAAGTAGGGAGATCATTCCACCAGCAGGGAGCAGTGAAGGAGAATGATCTGGAGAGTGATTTTGTGCCTCTCTGTGACGGTACCACAAGCCTACGCTCCTTTAGTGATCGCAGGCTTCTGGTGGGGACGTAGCGTTGTAGCAGTGTGTGGAGGTAGGAAGGTGCAGAGCCTGTGGTGGATCTGTAAGCAAGCATCAGCGCTTTGAACTTGATGCGAGCAGCGAGGGGTAGCCAGTGCAGAGAGATGAAGAGGGGCGTGACGTGGGCTCTCTTAGGCTCGTTGAAGACAAGACGAGCAGCAGCGTTCTGGATCATTTGAAGAGGTTTGATTGCACTTGACGGCAGACCAGCCAGAAGAGCATTGCAGTAGTCAAGCCTTGAAATGACCAGGGCCTGGACCAGCAGTTGTGTTGCGTGCTCAGTCAGGAAGGGACGGATTTTCCTGATGTTGCGTAGTGCAAATCTGCATGACCGCGCCGTCTTTGAGATGTGGTCTCTGAAGGTCAGTTGGTCATCGAAGATAACTCCAAGATTTCTGGCCGACTTAGATGGGGTGATGGTGGTTGTACCAGGCTGTAAGTTGATGTCGTGTTGTAGGGTAGGAGTGGCAGGGAAGACTAAAAGCTCAGTCTTTGCCAGGTTGAGCTGCAGGTGGTGTTCTTCCATCCAGGTGGAGATATCCGCCAGACAGCTTGAGATCCGTGCAGCTACTGTGGAATCATCTGGCTGGAAGGACAGGTAGAGTTGTGTGTCATCAGCATAGCAGTGGTAGGAGAAACCATGTGCCTGTATGATGGGACCCAGTGATGTAGTATAAATGGAGAATAGGAGGGGACCAAGAACTGAACCCTGAGGGACCCCAGTGATCAGTTCATGAGGTTTGGATACCTCCCCTCCCCAGGCAACTCTGAAAGACCTACCTGTGAGATAGGACTCAAACCACTGAAGTGCAGAACCTGAGATACCCAGTGACGAGAGGGTGGACAGAAGAATTTGATGGTTTACGGTGTCGAAGGCAGCAGATAGATCCAGCAGAATGAGAACAGATGATTTGGAACCAGCCTTTGCAATTCGCAGGGATTCCGTAACGGACAGTAGCGCAGTCTCTGTGGAATGCCCGCTCTTGAAACCAGATTGGTTGACATCCAGATGGTTGTTCTGTGTGAGGAAGGATGACACCTGGTTGAAAACAACTCGTTCAAGTGTTTTTGATAAGAATGGTAGGAGAGAGACAGGTCTGTAGTTGTCCATGAGTGATGTGTTTAGCGTGGGTTTTTTAAGCAGTGGGGTTACTCGAGCCTGCTTGAATGTGGTAGGAAAAGTGCCAGAGTGGAGAGACGAGTTAATAATGTGTGTAAGTGCTGGTAAGAGAGTGGGAGAGATGGCTTGTAGAAGGTGTGAGGGGATGGGGTCTAGAGGGCAGGTGGTGGGATGAGTGGAGAGGAGAAGTTTTGATACTTCCGCCTCCGTGAGAAGGGAGAAGGAAGAGAGAAGATTAGTGGATGAGGAGGGGATGAGTTCCTGTGTGGGTGGTGCAGAGAACTGGCTCCTGATGGCAGATGTCTTGTCGGTGAAGAAATTGGCGAATTGATCAGCAGTTAGAGACGTGGTGGGTGGTGGTGGTGGGGGACAGAGGAGTGCGTTGAATGTCTTGAAGAGTGAGTGTGTGTTTGTAGCGCCGTTGATCTTATCGTGGAAGTATGAGGACTTAGCTGCATGGACTCCCCCAGAAAAAGATGATAGCAGATCTTGGTACAAACCTAGGTCAGATGGGTCTTGTGATTTGCGCCATTTCCTTTCTGCTGCCCTGAGTTTGGTCCGGTCATCACGAAGCGCATCAGATATCCAGGGGTTGGATGGAGTTGCTTGAGCTGGTCTGGATGCCAGAGGACAGATACTGTCTAGAGAAGTAGATAAAGTGGAGCATAACGTGTGTGTTGCAGTATTTACATCCAAAGATGAGAACTGTGTTTGTGTGGGAAGGGAGGATAACACAACAGAGGATAGATGAGAAGGGGAAAGAGAGCGCAGGTTTCTTCTGAAGGAAACATGTGAAGTGGTTGGTGGTGCACAAATAAGTTGCAGATTGAAAGTGATGCAGAAATGGTCAGAGACGTGCAGAGGTGTGACCAGAATGTTGTCAGTGATACAGTTACGTGTGTAGATCAGGTCCAATTGGTTGCCAGATTTGTGGGTGCTTGTAGTGATGAGTCGGCTGAAATCAAATGAAGCTAGGAGAGAGAGGAAGTCAGAAGCATAAGGTTTATCGAGGTGAATGTTGAAGTCGCCCAGTAGTACAAGTGGACTACCATCGTCTGGGAATGAGGACAGCAGCATGTCCAATTCCTCGACAAAGGTACCCAATTGACCTGGGGGGCGGTAGATGAGAACAAGATGAATTTTGACAGGGTATGTAATTGTAATGGCATGTGATTCAAACGAATAGTTGCTGTATAGAGCAGGGTGAGCAAAGTATTTTCAATTATTGGAAATGAGAAAACCTGTGCCCCCTCCTCTTCCTGACTGTCGAGGGGTATGAGTAAAGGTGTAGTTGTTAGAAAGAGCAGCGGCGGTTGAGGAGTCCTCTGGACGAATCCATGTCTCAGTCAAGCCTAAGATATTGAGAAAAGAGTTAGTGGCAAAGGCTGGAATGAGGTCAGCTTTGTTTACAGCTGACTGACAGTTCCATAGGCCTACAGAAACAGATAGAGGTTGGTTAGGAGAGGAGTAAATAGGACGCAGGTTAGTAGTGTTGCGCTGCCTTCTACGGGTGGTAGTGGAGTGTGTACGAGTGACAACAGGAATATATTGAAAGCACATGTTGAGTATGGTAGCAAAGAAAAATGGGGGGGGGGGGGGATACTTAAGTGTCCTGTCGGTGTCCTTGCTCGGTGGAGTCGCGCAGGTAGAGTCGCAGGTCTTTACCCAAGTCGGTCTTCACACAAGGAGGCTGAACACAAGGAGGCTGAACGCTTCCGCTAACGCTTCCGCGCAAGCGCGGACACACTGACTAAATAGCTTGACTAATAACGTATAAGTGAAAACAGCTGGGCCCGCCCTAACAATTAGCTCAGCAAAAGAGTTTCGCCGTGAATGGGCCAAATCGAAACTACTGCAGGAAGCGCACGTACAGCACTTAAGTGCACAGCCCAGCAATGCCAAAAACTAACAACCGCTACAGTTCTTCTAAATGGCAGCGAATACAATTACCAACAGATACAAATCCAAGCGAAAACATACAAATAAGCAAAGAATCGAAACGAATCCTTCCTAGCAGCAAATAATAACTTCGCAATAGAGCCGAAACGGGTATTAGGTAAACACTCACGCGCTCTCGCCGTCTTCAGTGATCTCACGCTTGAAAAATTTACAGATTTTTCAGATTTACATTTATATATTCAGGTTTATAACTATATATTCAGATTTATATTTATATATTCGGATTTACATTTATATATTCAGATTTACATTTATAACTATATATTCAGATTTACATTTATATATTCAGGTTTTAAACAATATATAAAGATTTACATTTATTTATTCAGGATTTATAACTATATATTTAGATTTACATTCAATTTTTTCCTGTTTGGCCCCCCATAATATATATATATATATATATATATATATATATATATATATATATGTGTGTATGTGTGTGTTTTATTTTTCACAGACTGTGAAAGTAGCATACATGCATACTTTTGGAAATGGATATTTACTATTACTAATTAAGTAATAGTATTATTAATTTATAATATTACTTTTTATTTTGCACATTAAGTTAATTTTCTAAATGTAATTTGTTGCAGGAGTAATTGACCCTTTGCAAACAGTTTGATTGACAGGCGATCTGACCAATCAGAACCCTGAATCCGCCGTTTTGTCCATCAAAGCGGTCAGGGGAGTTAGTAGATGAACGTTGGTGAACTTGAATCACGTCTTGAAACAACATTCCTTCTGATGTTCATTCATGTTTATTTGATACTATAAATGAACTAGTATGAAGAGATGATCGAGGAGCGACACATTAAACACACACTAGATGCTATTTATTGATTAAACTTCTTAAAAAAATTACTATATTTTAAATATGAAACCGTTTCATACGTAGTCAGTGTCCTCTTTGCTCCAGGATGTATTTTTCACTGCATGAGAACATGATGTGTGGCGTGAGAGCGCATGGCAACAGTAACTAAAGGGGGCGGGTCTTTGCAAACGGTCAATTGTTTAGTAGTTTTTTTGTTATTCACGTCAGGCTGTAGTTTCAATCCACGCGGCCTGTAATTTAGATATGTGTGAGGGAATTATGTGTGACGGCAGAACTTTTGGGAATGTTTAAAATCGTGTGGCCTGTTATAAAGCACATCCAGCATTATTTTAATTTACCATTCATAGTTAGCATGATAACAGTTTCTCTTTTTTGCTGAAGTGTGGCTTCTCTTTCTCTTTGGCCGAACGTTTGGCTTAGCTTATGAATATTAATTAGGTTTCGTGACGCTCTCAAGTGACGCTCTAGGGACAAAAGGAATTGCGTCATCACGTCAAACTTAATATTCATTAGATAAGCGTTTCCACGTGTTTTGCTTCTAGTTTTACACTTCCGCTGTTCCATGTGTCTGTATTCGGTCTCTGGGATACAGCAATGGCTACTAAACGCCAAAATGGGAATCCTCCCGAGTCCGTTACAACAGCAAAGAAAGCCAAAACAGACGAAAGCGAGTTTAATGGCACTGTCTTTAAGTCCATGCTCAAGGATTCATCCAAAGCGATGAAGGGTGAGTGCTTACAGACAAACAGCTCATGTGTTCAATTGTACAGTTTCATGTGAAAATGCTCGATTTGTTTTTCACTGTTGATCTTAATCTTCTTTAAACGGTAAATATCACGCTTCCAGTGTTCCTCTCCACAGACTTTTATTTTGCTTTTATGATGCTTAGAACGGCAAGTATTCAAAAATGCAGAACTAAAGGAAATTATTACTTATCCATTTATTAACACGAGTTTTGCATTCATTAAAATGGCTAAATCAAGTAAATGATTGTGCGCTCTTGTTTATTTTTATTTTTTTACTTTTGCATTGTACGCATAAATATCATGTACATACCTGTGTGTGTACGTACTTGTATACCAAATGTCCCCACAATGTAAGTAAAACCAGTAAATCTTGACATTGTGGGGACATTTTGTTGGTCCCCATGAGGAAACAAACTTATAAATCATACAGAATGATCTTTTTTGAAAATCTAAAATAGCAGAACATTTTGTGTGATGGGTAGGTTTAGGTGTAGGGGGGCAGAATGTACAGTATAAAAACCATTACGCCTATGGAATGTCCTCATAAAACATGAAAACACAATGTGTGTGTGTGGGTATTCCCTGCCTTATGAGGACCAAATGTCCCCACTAGTATAGTAATACTAGTAAATGTTGATCTTGTGGGGACATTTTGTTGGTCCCCATGAGGAAACAAGCTTAGAAATCATACAGAATGATCTTTTTTGAAAATCTAAAATAGCAGAACATTTTGTGTGATGGGTAGGTTTAGGTGTAGGGGGGCAGAATGTACAGTTTGTACAGTATAAAAACCATTACGCCTATGGAATGTCCTCATAAAACATGAAAACGCCACGTGTGTGTGTGTGTATATATATAAAGATTAGACATACAAATACATCTCTGTCTATACATGTCTATATACATAGATAAGATTATTTGGAATACAGTGTCTAGGAAAAAAAATGTTATGGTATATTAACATACTTCTTTACTGCCATGTAGGTTTGCAGACCTTCGTAAGAATTGCGAAGAAACTTCCATCCCCAGACCTCTATGATGTAGTCGAGGGCTACATAAAAATATCAGTTGAATGTTCAGAAATTTTTGCGTTACTGGAGGAAGAAAATAAGTCCGAGTCTGAAGTAAGTCACACATTTAGAATTTTTATGTATTTGTTTATTAGTTTGTTTATTTATTTCATTATTATTATTATGGGCCTACACTTTTATTTCGATGGTCCAGCGTTCTACTAGCTATAAGTAACTTTTAAAATAATTCATCTAATGCTCAGAGTGTTAGTAGATTAGAAGAGATGATCGAGGAGCTACAGGGATCTGTCACCACACATTAAACGCACACTAGACGCTATTTATTGATTAAACTTCTTTAAAAAATTTCTATATTTTAAATATGAAACCGTTTCATATGTTGTCAGTGTCCTCTTTGATGTATTTTTCACTGCGTGAGAACATGATGTGTGGCGTGAGAGCACATGACTTGTCGGGCATAGCAACAGTAACTAAAGGGGGCGGGGCTTTGCGAACGGTCAATTGATATGTAGTTGCAAAGTTACTATAAAGTGGACCATTGAAATAAAGTGTTACCATTATTATTTTAATATAATCAGCTTTGTTGAATAGTTTTGTTGGCCTGTAGTTTGATGTTTACTGTAAACTTGTTGAATGTTGGTGCACATGAGGAAATGTTTTATTGCAGGTATATTGGGGTGTTCAAACTGTAACACTGGTGTACTTTTTACTGTACACCATACACTTAATAATGCCTTTGTATAGTGTATAGTATACGACAGAATATGCGAAAAGAGATAAATATTTCAATCCGTAGTGTGCAGCTCTGCTTTGAACATAATTCAGAAGGTGCTGGTGTCATCTTGGAAATAAACACGGACGTTTTACTTAACTTTGTAAAAGTGTCTTAAAGGTGTTCCCCCAAAAATGAAAATTCTGTCATTAATTACTCGCCCTCATGTCGTTCCACACCCATCGTGCTGCTCACGTGAACCGCATCGGCCAATACTGAGCCGGTATTTTGACGTAGAACCTGGAAATGCTGGACGCGAGCAGTGTAAGTGAATGACACAGAAGAGAAGATTTTGTTGAGTAAATTTGTTATTTTTGTTCTGCGTCGCTTCATAACATTAAGGCTGAACCACTGCAGTCACGTTCACTATTGAAAGTGGTGCTTAAATTGCCTATGGATGAGTCAGAAACCTCTCGGATTTCATCAAAAATGTCTTGATTTGTGTTCTGAAGATGAACGAAGGGCGAGTAATAAATGACAGACATTTCATTTTGGGTTTAACTAACCCTTTAGCTTTTAAGAGTTCACGATCAAATGATGAGTCAAGAGAGAGAGAGGAGAAAGGCTTCCAGTTTATTTGTCACATAGGAAATGGAAGGTCAAGTCGCATTGCATATTTGGATACAGTATTAACATGCTATATACATTTTGGCATTTATAGTAGTTAGTCTAGGTAAAAAAATGAAAAAGTGCGATTTTTTTTTTTTTTTTTCTTCTCTTTTTCTTCTCTTTTTCTTTTAATTTCACAATTTGGTGATATAAAGTCAGAATTGAGAGATAAAAATCAGAATTGCGAGTCAGAAATTGGGAATTGCGCGTCAGAAAGTGGGAATTACACGTCAGAAAGTGGGAATTGCGCGTCGTAAAGCAGGAATTACACATCAGAAAGTGGGAATTGCGCGTCAAAGTGGGAATTGCGCGTCGGAAAGTGGGAATTACACGTCAGAAAGTGGGAATTGCGCATCGGAAAGTGGGAATTGCGCGTCAGAAAGTGGGAATTACACGTCAGAAAGTGGGAATTGCGCGTCGGAAAGTGGGAATTACCCGTCAGAAAGTGGGAATTGCGCGTCAAAGTGGGAATTGCGCGTCAAAGTGGGAATTGCGCGTCGGAAAGTGGGAATTACGCGTCAGAAAGTGGGAATTGCGCGTCGGAAAGTGGGAATTGCGCGTCAGAAAGTGGGAATTACGCGTCAGAAAGTGGGAATTGCGCGTCGGAAAGTGGGAATTACACGTTAGAAAGTGGGAATTGCGCATCGGAAAGTGGGAATTGCGCGTCAGAAAGTGGGAATTGCGCGTCAGAAAGTGGGAATTGCGCATCGGAAAGTGGGAATTGCGCGTCAAAGTCGGAATTGCGGGTCTTTAAAAAATTATTTTTTTTAAATTCTGTGTGTTCTCCACAAAAAATGCAGTTTTGATGATTAGCGTCATAATCACGAATTGTGTTGAATGTCTTTTGTAGCTGAGTCTGATATATCAGAGTCTAGAAATGATTTTGCTGCGGACAGCCAGTGATCTGTCTCAGCTGAGCATGGTGGGCTCCAACATCGTTACGAAGATCGTCTCCAGTCACATGAAGCTTCTGCTCTCCTCTCTTCACTCGGAGGATCATGGGTATTTCTTATGCAATTCCTAGTCTGTTAGATATTTGCTTGTTTAACTTTTTTATTATTATAAATCAACAATGCATTTATTTCATGATCATCATTACCTTTGTTTTTATGTACTGATAGGCAGTACATGTTACAGCAGGCAAAATTAACCAGTTAAAGGATTATTTCACTTCAGAATTAATTTCCTGATCATTTACTCTCCTCCATGTCATCAAGATGTTCTTGTCTTTCTTTCTTCAGTGGAAAAAAAATGAAGTTTTTTGAGGAAATTATTCCAGGATTTTTCTCCATACAGTGGACTTCAATGGGGTTCAATGGGTTGAAGGTCCAAATGTCAGTTTCAGTGCAGCTTCAAAGACTCTACATGATCCAGACGAGTAGTAAGAGTCTGATCTAGAGAAACCATCGAAGATTTTATTAAAAAAAACCCCATAAAATTATGTACTTTAACCACAAATGCTCATCTTGCACTCCTCTGCGATGCTTCGCGTATTACGTAATCACGTCGGAAAGTGGGAATTGTGAGTCGGAAAGTGGGAATTGCGAGTCGGAAAGTGGGAATTGCGAGTCGGAAAGTGGGAATTGCGAGTCTGAAAGGGGAAATTGCGAGTCTGAAAGTGGGAATTGCGAGTCTGAAAGTGGGAATTGCGAGTCTGAAAGTGGGAATTGCGAGTCTGAAAGGGGGAATTGCGAGTCTGAAAGGGGGAATTGCGAGTCTGAAAGGGGGAATTGCGAGTCTGAAAGGGGGAATTGCGAGTCTGAAAGGGGGAATTGCGAGTCTGAAAGGGGGAATTGCGAATCTGAAAGTGGGAATTGCGAGTCTGAAAGTGGGAATTGCGAGTCGGAAAGGGGGAATTGCGAGTCGGAAAGGGGGAATTGCGAGTCGGAAAGGGGGAATTGCGAGTCTGAAAGGGGGAATTGCGAGTCTGAAAGTGGGAATTGCGAGTCTGAAAGTGGGAATTGCGAGTCTGAAAGGGGGAATTGCGAGTCAGAAAGGGGGAATTGCGAGTCTGAAAGGGGGAATTGCGAGTCAGAAAGGGGGAATTGCGAGTCTGAAAGTGTGAATTGCGAGTCGGAAAGGGGGAATTGCGAGTCTGAAAGGGGGAATTGCGAGTCTGAAAGTGGGAATTGCGAGTCTGAAAGGGGGAATTGCGAGTCTGAAAGTGGGAATTGCGAGTCTGAAAGGGGGAATTGCGAGTCTGAAAGGGGGAATTGCGAGTCTGAAAGTGGGAATTGCGAGTCTGAAAGGGGGAATTGCGAATCTGAAAGTGGGAATTGCGAGTCTGAAAGTGGGAATTGCGAGTCGGAAAGGGGGAATTGCGAGTCGGAAAGGGGGAATTGCGAGTCTGAAAGGGGGAATTGCGAGTCTGAAAGGGGGAATTGCGAGTCTGAAAGTGGGAATTGCGAGTCTGAAAGTGGGAATTGCGAGTCTGAAAGGGGGAATTGCGAGTCAGAAAGGGGGAATTGCGAGTCTGAAAGGGGGAATTGCGAGTCAGAAAGGGGGAATTGCGAGTCTGAAAGTGTGAATTGCGAGTCGGAAAGGGGGAATTGCGAGTCTGAAAGGGGGAATTGCGAGTCTGAAAGGGGGAATTGCGAGTCTGAAAGGGGGAATTGCGAGTCTGAAAGTGGGAATTGCGAGTCTGAAAGGGGGAATTGCGAATCTGAAAGTGGGAATTGCGAGTCTGAAAGTGGGAATTGCGAGTCGGAAAGGGGGAATTGCGAGTCGGAAAGGGGGAATTGCGAGTCTGAAAGGGGGAATTGCGAGTCTGAAAGGGGGAATTGCGAGTCTGAAAGTGGGAATTGCGAGTCTGAAAGTGGGAATTGCGAGTCTGAAAGGGGGAATTGTGAGTCAGAAAGGGGGAATTGCGAGTCTGAAAGGGGGAATTGTGAGTCAGAAAGGGGGAATTGCGAGTCTGAAAGTGTGAATTGTGAGTCAGAAAGGGGGAATTGCGAGCCTTGAAGTGGGAATTGGAAACGTTGGAAAGGTCATGACTCGTGTGATATAGGCGTAAGTACTGAGCAAGTGTTTACAAAACGAACTTTCAAAGACAAAAAAAGGTAAAACAACGATGTCGGAGGAGAAAATTTAGATTTAAGTTTTTCAGCCTACTGCTGTACTTCCGCCTACCTTTCCAACGTGATGACGTAATGCGTGGAGCATCACAGAGCAGTGCAAGTCGAGCATTTGTGGTTAAAAAGTATATTTTTATTTATTTATTTTTAGAAAATGAGCGATGGTTTCTCTAGATCAGACTCTTATTCCTCGTCTGGATCATGTAGAGTCTTTGAAGCTGCACTGAAACTGACATTCGGACCCGTTGAACCCCATTGAAGTCCACTATATGGAGAAGAATCCTGGAATGATTTCCTCAATTTCTTTTCCACTGAAGAAAGAAAGACACGAACATCTTGATGACATGGAGGAGAGTGAATGATCAGGAAATATTAATTCTGAAGTGAACAAACACTTTCAACGTTTTGCAAATGCGCTCAACGTAGTTTGCGTACCCGCTGTGTTTGCACAGGTTTGTGCGTCAGTGTCTGTGTTTGCTGTCCGCTCTGGTGTCTCAGGGTGTGGAGGCTGCGAGGGAGCTCTTCAGTCAAATACAGTTCACCAAAGGCCTCTCGCGCCTCGCTCAGAGAAAAGACAAAAGTGTAAGTACTTTACAAACTGCAAATGACACTTAACTTTACATGGTTGTTCATTCATTTAGCAGACGCTTTTATCCAAAGTGACTTATAAACGACTCTGTTTACCTGATAGTGGAGCTGCACGATTCATCGTAAAAAGATTCATTAATGACAACGATTCGCCAAACCTTTGACAAAATCGTACTGGAACCATCAAAAATGTGAGAGAGCAGTTTTAGTTACAAATATTCAAATTATGGAAATAAACACTGATGTCTACGATAGCGATCGAAATGGAGCAAACTACGTTTGAACTTGGCACGTCAAATAATGGTTGTACATCTCGTTCCACTTTTGGATTTGTCATTGAATCGTTCATTCAAAAGATTTGTTCAAAAACACGGATTCATCCAGTAAGGAAACAAGTATTTATTAATGAGTCATTTGATACCATGTTTTAAATGATTCATTCTAAAATTTTTTATACTATCTTGTTTTTTTGTTTGGTTGTGTATTCAGAATCGTGGGAGAATCGTAATCTTTATTTGCATTCGAAAGATTGTGATTCTTATTTTATCCAGAATCGTGCGGCTCTACCTTCCTTTCCTTGGAAGAGTTGCTTTAGCATCTCTGGCGATAATATTTTATTTTCCGACGATATAACAATCAAGCAGTTGAAATTTGCTGTATAATACGGTACATGCCACTTAACTTGAGTGAACTGTATGTAAGGGTGGATGTACTTTTAGGGTGCGTTCACACTTGTCGTGTTTGGTTCGATTAAAACGAACTCTGGTGCGATCGGTTCGTTTGAACATGTGTGAACGCTGCCATCAGAACCCTGGTGCGCACCAAACAAGAGACCGCTAGAAAGATGGTCTCGGTCCGCTTCCAAACCAACTCTGGTGCGGTTCCATTGATGAACGCGACACGGACCAAAGACACGTAAACGAACCAAAAACAGGACGTGATGTCACATGATGCGACGCTACGAGTCACCGATTTGAAGATCGGCGTCTCCAAAATGAGTCGAGGGCAAACGTGGAGCAACGAGGAGGTGAAGCTTCTGGAAATCCTGCTGCTGTTTTGAATGTTTTGAACATTTGATGAGCTCTTCGTGATTCTCAGCTGGTGAAATAAAGCATGAAATGATGGCGTTTAATCCAGAACACAGCGTTGTGTTGAATGTTCGGTAAGCGGCTGCGTCGAGAAATATACGTCGACCAATCAGGTCGTGACCGTATCCCTACGCCTTTGGTTCGGTCACTTCAGGTTCGCTGTTAAAAATGCCAGTGTGAACGCTGAGAGGACCAGGACTAGATGTTCTGTTTTTGTTTTTTGGTCCAACCGAACTACAAGTAGATGTATAATTTGCTCTTTCATGCACCTGTGTTAATTTTCCAGGGAAAGCCGAATGTTAGAATGGCTTACATTCAGTTTGTCCTCTCATTCCTGATGTCTGGAGACAACACAACTATTGGCCAGATGCTGGACACTAAAGGTATCCATGACTGAATCGGTGTGAGTTATGAATTTTGCTTTTGAGCTGTTTTAAATCTTTTTTTTTTCTGCTGCTCTTTAGATTTCTTGTCCGAAATCTTGAGCAATGGTCTTACAGAAGATCGATTATCCGTTGTGAACCTGATTCTATCCACCCTACAAACCAGAGTAAGACCCTCCGCTACGAATGCCGTTCAGCAATGTGAGATGCTGTGTGTAACGTTTTACTACGTTTGTCCGTAGGTCGTGCAGAATAAGACCATCACGAAAACTCAGAAAGTGCGTTTCTTCAGCCCTTCCGTACTGAGACAGATAGCCTCTCTCTATAAATGGAACGGGATTGTGGATGTCCGCACGGATGAGAACGAGGTACGATGGACACACTTGCACTCAATGACGCGTTCTTTGACCGTACGCCGTGATTTAGTCAGGGGAACATCAAACCCTGCTTAAAATACTAAGTCATTTCTAGGTTGACAATTATCCAATAGATTTGACGTTGTTAGAAACATAAATAGGATTAATCTGAACCGTACACGCGTTCTCTCTTCATTTTCCTCACGGAAATGCATCGGAAACCAGGAATTGTTTTCCTTACGAGTGGGAAATAGGGTGTCGTTATATTAACAATCGCCATGATATTTGAAAAATTAAACATTTATGTTAATACTACACATACAATAATATCATAAGAGGAAGAAAATGCAGTTTGTGCATTGTGGGAGTAATTTTGTACTCTTTTGTACAGTTATGGTTGTGAACCTTCTCTGCTCCTGCCTAGACTGTGATTTGTTGGCCAAAATAAGTTAATGAATTTGTCTGATGGCATTATTTATTCATCTTCCTCAAACTGTCTAGAAGTATTGCATATCATTATTGTGAATTATTTTGTCCATTTGATAATCGTGGAGTGAAAATGTGATTATTGCCACGACTCTAGTGGGAAACCTCGCTTTCTGTAGACCATAAAAAACATGTTACTGGTAATGACACTGTAATAAAAAACCAAAACTAATCACACATGTTCAACTTTCAATATTCAAGTTTTTAATATTTTTATACTGTAATAATTGTAGTTACTCAAAATTAACTTTAAAACGGTATATTTTAAATCTGTCATCTTAGAATGAATGAAGGTCAGAATCGCTGATGTCTCTATGAAAATTGATTTTGAAAGCAAAAATGAATTGTAGGAATTTACCATTTCAGAGTAACTAAAAGTTATCAATTTAATAGGCTTTACAAATTACTTTTAATTAAGTGACCTTAAAACAATTTTCACATGAACCCATTATAATAAATGTCATATTTAACTATCTGACAGGAAGGAAATATACAGAAGTTATCAAACACTGTACAGTCTGCATAAATTATAAATCAAATATAGATGAATCCTTATTAAAGCTTCAGTTTTCTGTTATCTTTGCTTTTTGATGAACATTAATGGTCATCACTGCAACCGGTTTATTAGGCTGCTGTCACTTTAAGAGCTGCCGCTGCCGAACATGACGCGGATCTGATCCTCACAACTCTTCAAGTTCATTTAAGACGTTATTTAACTCGTTTAATGTTATGAGAATACATAAAAACAGACTTTTTTTTTATAATTCCGTGTCTTTCTGTCGTGTGTGTGTGTCACATGAATGGTTTAAAAGCATTTGCGTCAATGAGCGCGATCATAGAATGTAACTCTAGCCAAATTATGACGGAAAAAACGGATGCTGGGTTGAGTACTTTTAATGTGTTAAACTGAAAAACGTGAGGTAAGTCTACCTCTGAATCTCTTTTTTTACAATCAAGGTTGTAAATGGGGAAAAAATAACACTGAATGTTCAGTTTAACTCTGAAAGTTTAGTACATTGCCAAGTTTTTGTATTCATAATTAACATCTTTTGAAAACAGAACGACGAAGAGGCAGGGAAACGTATAGTGAGGGAGCTGGTGCATAACTTCCTGCTGGAAATCTGCTGCTCTCGCAAATATGGGATCAGTTTTCATGACCCGAGCCTGGGCACCGCTGGAAGGTAAGTCCTTGAGATGTTCATGTTGTCGTTCCTACAGCTACAATTGTAACGGGGCGATGGGTAGTCCATGACTACCCCAGATTTAGGAATGAAAACTTGTGGGTTATTGCAGAAAATCTCTTTCAGTATTTATTTAACAACAATTTCCCTGAACGTTCAAGTTGTGATAATTTGAAAGAATGCGATTATCAACACAATGAGCTTGTAAAAAGACCAGAGCGTAGATGAGTCAACCCAACGTCAATGTCCTCAACAACCTTTGTAGTCCCATTTAGCCACTAAAAAGCTTTACGGAAATCACAAGGGATGTATTTTGTGTCACGGAATCGCAAGAATATCTTGAGCTTATGTTAACCTCATTGAACATACCTATTGAAAAAGAAAAACATTGACTTCAGGCCGATAAAACCAGAACTCTTTTCTGTGTTTTGGCCTACAAAAATACATCATCCCTAGTTGTGCATGACTTAAATACGAAATTAGAAATGATTCTTATGTTTTATCAACTCGGCCCGGTAAAATATGAGCACAAACGCTTCAAAAAAATCTCCCAAGTTAAAAAGAAACAATAGACTGCGCTCTCGACACTCTCCCCCTCATCTTCCTCCCGCTGTATCCAGAGCAGGAAACATTGTTCTTCTGCAGTTCATGGTGAGGTTGAAGCAGGCGACCGAGGACGAGATGGTTGCGGATCTGGTTGTTAATGTTCTGAAGGGCAGTCCTGATATCTTGAGCAGATATTTCAAAGAAACCCAGTTCTCATTCTCTCCACGGATCGCGAAAGCCTGGCAGGATAACATCGCTCTGCTCAAGAAAGTGAGTCCGATTCCTTTGTGCGTCTTTTGGTTGCTTTATTCCTTAAGTATCTTAAGTTCTTTTGCCTCAACGCAACTTACAAATGCTACTTTGCTCTTACAGATCTATGAGGCTCAGCCGGAGGTCTCCAAGGCTTTCCAGACGAGTGAAATGATTCCTTTACCTCGTCTGCTGTCCATGGTGTTGGTCACGTCTCTCCCTTCGGTGTGCAATAAAGTCTTCTTCACTCAAGGTCTTAATGTAAGTGATGGATTCAACCAGCTGCATCATCAGAAGTTGTGATGCGCAGTATATTATACCACTATTAGGCATTGTTAAGACCCCTAATATACTTCAGGGTTTTTTTGGTTCTTTGCTTAGAGGTTAAAGAAGTTCGAAATACCTTTGGAGTGGTGTAGTGTTAGAGATGAATATATAAATATGTGTGAATTTGAACCTCATTGGTTCTTGTGAAGCTCAAACGTGCTGCGTAACACCAGAATGAACCTCATTGGTTCTTGTGAAGCTCAAACGTGCTGCGTAACACCAGAATGAACCTCATTGGTTCTTGTGAAGCTCAAACGTGCTGCGTAACACCAGAATGAACCTCATTGGTTCTTGTGAAGCTCAAACGTGCTGCGTAACACCAGAATGAACCTCATTGGTTCTTGTGAAGCTCAAAGTGCTGCGTAACACCAGAATGAACCTCATTGGTTCTTGTGAAGCTCAAAGTGCTGCGTAACACCAGAATGAACCTCATTGGTTCTTGTGAAGCTCAAAGTGCTGCGTAACACCAGAATGAACCTCATTGGTTCTTGTGAAGCTCAAACGTGCTGCGTAACACCAGAATGAACCTCATTGGTTCTTGTAGAAGCTCAAACGTGCTGCGTAACACTAGAATGAACCTCATTGGTTCTTGTGAAGCTCAAACGTGCTGCGTAACACCAGAATGAACCTCATTGGTTCTTGTAGAAGCTCAAACGTGCTGCGTAACACCAGAATGAACCTCATTGGTTCTTGTGAAGCTCAAACGTGCTGCGTAACACCAGAATGAACCTCATTGGTTCTTGTGAAGCTCAAACGTGCTGCGTAACACCAGAATGAACCTCATTGGTTCTTGTGAAGCTCAAACGTGCTGCGTAACACCAGAATGAACCTCATTGGTTCTTGTAGAAGCTCAAACGTGCTGCGTAACACTAGAATGAACCTCATTGGTTCTTGTGAAGCTCAAACGTGCTGCGTAACACCAGAATGAACCTCATTGGTTCTTGTAGAAGCTCAAAGTGCTGCGTAACACCAGAATGAACCTCATTGGTTCTTGTGAAGCTCAAAGTGCTGCGTAACACCAGAATGAACCTCATTGGTTCTTGTGAAGCTCAAAGTGCTGCGTAACACCAGAATGAACCTCATTGGTTCTTGTGAAGCTCAAACGTGCTGCGTAACACCAGAATGAACCTCATTGGTTCTTGTAGAAGCTCAAACGTGCTGCGTAACACTAGAATGAACCTCATTGGTTCTTGTGAAGCTCAAACGTGCTGCGTAACACCAGAATGAACCTCATTGGTTCTTGTAGAAGCTCAAACGTGCTGCGTAACACCAGAATGAACCTCATTGGTTCTTGTGAAGCTCAAACGTGCTGCGTAACACCAGAATGAACCTCATTGGTTCTTGTGAAGCTCAAACGTGCTGCGTAACACCAGAATGAACCTCATTGGTTCTTGTGAAGCTCAAACGTGCTGCGTAACACCAGAATGAACCTCATTGGTTCTTGTAGAAGCTCAAACGTGCTGCGTAACACTAGAATGAACCTCATTGGTTCTTGTGAAGCTCAAACGTGCTGCGTAACACCAGAATGAACCTCATTGGTTCTTGTAGAAGCTCAAACGTGCTGCGTAACACCAGAATGAACCTCATTGGTTCTTGTGAAGCTCAAACGTGCTGCGTAACACCAGAATGAACCTCATTGGTTCTTGTGAAGCTCAAACGTGCTGCGTAACACCAGAATGAACCTCATTGGTTCTTGTGAAGCTCAAACGTGCTGCGTAACACCAGAATGAACCTCATTGGTTCTTGTAGAAGCTCAAACGTGCTGCGTAACACTAGAATGAACCTCATTGGTTCTTGTGAAGCTCAAACGTGCTGCGTAACACCAGAATGAACCTCATTGGTTCTTGTAGAAGCTCAAAGTGCTGCGTAACACCAGAATGAACCTCATTGGTTCTTGTGAAGCTCAAAGTGCTGCGTAACACCAGAATGAACCTCATTGGTTCTTGTGAAGCTCAAAGTGCTGCGTAACACCAGAATGAACCTCATTGGTTCTTGTGAAGCTCAAACGTGCTGCGTAACACCAGAATGAACCTCATTGGTTCTTGTAGAAGCTCAAACGTGCTGCGTAACACTAGAATGAACCTCATTGGTTCTTGTGAAGCTCAAACGTGCTGCGTAACACCAGAATGAACCTCATTGGTTCTTGTAGAAGCTCAAACGTGCTGCGTAACACCAGAATGAACCTCATTGGTTCTTGTGAAGCTCAAACGTGCTGCGTAACACCAGAATGAACCTCATTGGTTCTTGTGAAGCTCAAACGTGCTGCGTAACACGAGAATGAACCTCATTGGTTCTTGTGAAGCTCAAACGTGCTGCGTAACACCAGAATGAACCTCATTGGTTCTTTTGAAGCTCAAACGTGCTGCGTAACACCAGAATGAACCTCACTGGTGTCAAGCAAACAAAAGCTTCTGTTTACCATAACTGATGTGTGATTTGATGAAAGCTTGAGTTAAAAACACACTCAAAACTGCCCCCAGACTTGTTGATCTCATTCACAATAATCTTTCCTTCACTTAACATAATCTTAAAATGATTTGAAACATTTCTTGTTGCTCTAATAGTTGCCCAACGTGGTGGTCCAGCACACAATCCTCTCCCTCCTGGTGTTTATTCTCAAGCGAGCTCAGAAGAACATCGAGCACTGCCTGGACAAATCAGCCTGGGAGAGTTCGGACATTTACAGCCCTGCCGCGATGGAGGAGTTTGTGCAGCTTTACAGAGAGGCGCTGAGCAAGGTGAGGATGATGGGAAAACAAGTGGACTGGAAGGGTTGACTGAATAAGGAAAGAGGTAGTCGTGGCCTAGCGGTGAGGGAGTCGGGCTTGTAACCTGAAGGTTGTTGGTTCGATTCCCACGCCGGCAGGAATTGAAGGTGGGGATTGTGAATGAACAGCACTCTCTCCACCTTCAATACCATGACTAAAGTGACCTCGAGCAAGACACCAACCCCTAATTGCTCCCCTTGCAAGTCGCTTTGGATAAAAGCGTCTGCTAAATGATGAAAAATGAAAAGGAAACAATCCGTATTTATCCTTTTGGTGCCACAGATTCTACCAGATATGGTGTGCGTTGTCTCCAACTGGCAGTCGCTCTCAAAAGAGAAGGAAGATGTAGCAAAGACGAAGAACTCCGAAGAACACCGTAATCAAATATTTATTATTTTTTGCTACTTGCTGTTGTTCTTGTTCACATACTATAAAAATGAAAATGCGTATTTTCTCCAACAGCACGGCAGGATGATCCGCAGCTCATCCTGGTGAAAGCTCTGCTGCTCCAGGTGATGTGTTTGTATCAGCGGGTGGTGCCTCACCTCGTCACCCAGAGCAAATTCGATTTCAGCAAACTCTTGAAAGGTGCGACACATCGACTAGGAACAGACGTAACAAACGCAGTGCATAACCTGCTGTGGAAGTGACTTATTGAAACATTTGCAGGCATTGTGACGGAGAGGGGAATGAAACAGGATATTCCTCCGGTTCTACAGTATCAGATTCTTCAACTAGCTCTTGAGCTTCCCGCAAACAAATTCTCCTGGTTCCGTGTTCAGGTACAACTCTTATTCTCGGGTGCTGTGTTTGTATGTTCCGTGACCATGTTGGTTATGTATTTGATTTCTCTGTTTTTTTGTTTTTTTTTTTCCCCTCAAACAGGAACTGACTGATCCAGATCTTGAAAAAGGAGAGAAATCCGTCTTCTATTTGCTGCTCAAGATGTTTGTCAGCAGTAACAGTAGCTACTTGAGGACCTCAACCAGGATGCTGGTCCTAAAGGTGAATACATCTTCACAAACAAATAAACATTGTAGATCATTTATTATATTTATATAAATATTTCATTACAATTTAAAGATCATTTCTTTGATTTAATTATAGTATAGTTCACCCAAAAATAAAAAATTATTTGATTTTTTTTTTTTTACTCACATTTCATAATTCACAATGCTGTTATACTTTATACTAATTTTAATACCGTCCAACTATTTAAAACTATGTAATGCAACTAATACTTGATTTGATCAAAATGGGATGCAAGTTGTTGATTTTACAGTAAAATTTAAAATGTTGCAAAATCCTCCCAAAAAGTGTTTAAAAATGTGTTTAAAAAAAAAAAAAAAAGAACAACAGTCCGGGTTTTACACATCAAACATTTTTTAAATGGAAACGGTGGTGCGTTCTGATGAGAGTTGCAACTATGGTGGCTGAGAAGGTCATTCTTTGTGTTCTTTTTGAAGAATCATCAGAGCCTGATGAAATATAAAAAGTCGCAGTTATCTTTTTTACTTCACGGCGGAAACGAGCTTCCATCAGTCCCACAATGAAAAATGAATCCATATCCGTACCGGCTGGGCCGGATCGGCATGGAATGGAACTAGGGGCGTGACGAGATTTCTCGTGGAGGTGAAAAGTTGTCTCGTCGTGCGATCAGTGTGAGGGTGAAATCATCATTGAAGATCCCCCGCCACTTTCAAATCGCTTGTGTGGAAACATTTTGGTTTTTGGCGCAAGAATAACACAAGACAATGTGTAAACATTGTAAGAAAACTGTGCCGTACGCCTCGGCCAAGGTTGTACAGATCACATATCGCGCGCATTTTCATTCGCGCAAAATGGAAGCGACGCGCTCGTTTTTTTCCTGGCGCGTCTGTGCCGCGTCGAGATGAAGACATGAAAACCGCAGGTCATGTGACAAGAACCAACCGATCATCTTCGACCTTTCCATAACAAAACAAGGAACTCTCAGCCGAACAGCTGATCATAGCTGTACAGGGGGTTGTTATTATGGAGGTCCAGGAGTGCCACATTAAAATAAAACGATGAATCAATTAATTCATTTAATAATTCACACATAAAAATGTAAATAAATAAATCACTTTTAAATAGGCAAATAAATAGACGTATTTAAAGTTGTTTATTTAATTCCTGTTTTTAAACGTAGATAAATAGAACAATAAAAAAATACATTTGTAAATCATTTTAAATCTCTTTTTAAATGGCTTTTTAAAACGCTTTTTAAAAAAAGGATTTGCCAATTGCTTTTCTCTCTCGGTTTGCCGAACGCTTTTCTTTATCCATTTGTCAATCGAGTGCTAAAATGTCATTGGACGGTACACACGTGGGAGCGACCAATCAGCTTTCGCCTCCATTTGAAGAGCCGACCCTCCTAAGACAGTTCGAGCGACGCGATCACGCAAAGTGTCAGGCGAATCTGAACGTGTTTGGAGAGGTTATAATGGTTTTCATCCTGCCGTCTCTTCTGCCGGTACATCAACGACTGGTGTTGTTCGAGAACGCTTGGAAGTTCAACCGTAGCGTGAGGGAGTCGCTGAATGAACCCAAATCCGTCCATTTATTGTACAAGCACAATTATCCGCGTCTTCCCTCAACTGAAAAACTCTTTTACATATAAAATGATAATCGAAAGGAGAATTTCTTTCGCAAAAATCAGCTAAAGCTAACAAATCATCTACAATACTTCTAAAAACACATTTAGCCTCGCCTGACATCGCGTCGCTCGAGCTGCCTTAGGAGGGGCGGCTCTTCAAATGGAGGCGAAAGCTGATTGGTCGCTCCCACGTGTGTACTGTCCAATGGCATTTTAGCACTCGATTGACAAATGGATAAAGAAAAGCAATTGGCAAACCGAGAGAGAAAAGCAATTGGCAAATCCTTTTTTTAAAAAGCGATTTTAAAAGGCGATTTAAAAAGGCATTTAAAAAGGCATTTAAAAAGGCATTTAAAAGGCGATTTAAAAAGGCATTTAAAAAGGCATTTAAAAGGCATTTAAAAAGGCATTTAAAAGGCATTTAAAAGGCGATTTAAAAAGGCATTTAAAAAGGCATTTAAAAGGCATTTAAAAGGCATTTAAAAAGGCATTTAAAAGGCATTTAAAAAGGCATTTAAAAGGCATTTAAAAGGCGATTTAAAAAGGCATTTAAAAAGGCATTTAAAAGGCATTTAAAAGGCATTTAAAAAGGCATTTAAAAGGCATTTAAAAAGGCATTTAAAAGGCGATTTAAAAAGGCGATTTAAAAAGGCGATTTAAAAAGGCATTTAAAAGGCGATTTAAAAAGGCATTTAAAAGGCGATTTAAAAAGGCATTTAAAAAGGCATTTAAAAAGGCATTTAAAAGGCGATTTAAAAAGGCATTTAAAAAGGCGATTTAAAAAGGCATTTAAAAAGGCATTTAAAAGGCGATTTAAAAAGGCATTTAAAAAGGCATTTAAAAAGACATTTAAAAAGGCATTTAAAAAGGCATTTAAAAGGCGATTTAAAAAGGCATTTAAAAGGCGATTTAAAAAGGCATTTAAAAAGGCATTTAAAAAGGCATTTAAAAGGCGATTTAAAAAGGCATTTAAAAAGGCATTTAAAAGGCGATTTAAAATGATTTACAAATGTATTTATTTACATTTTTATGTGTGAATTATTAAATGAATTAATTGATTCATCGTTTTATTTTAATCTGGCACTCTTAGTCCTCCATATGTTATATCTCATCTCCATAAATATCAATTATCCAAAAAAATCAATGTATCCCTTCCTGAAACTTCCTCATGGTCGTGGAGAGCACAGTTCAGGGTTGCACAGCAACGACAGACGCTACAGAAGCGCGAGCTCCCGAACGCTTGCAGAAGGAGGAAGCGACGCGGCCGCGCTTTACACGCTTTATCAGGCGCGATATGTGAACGACCCCTAAAGAGGCAGAAAGCATCGCTGTCACTGCTGACGGTTGGACTTCTCGGTGGACGCAGAGCTTTATCACAGTTACAGCCACACAATCAATAGTGACTTTGTACTGCAGTTAAAGTGTTATTTGAATTTTTTATTTCTATGTTTATTTTATTTATACTGTTTAATTATGTTCAATCTGTAGAAAGAAGTTCAGTGAGATTTCTCATGTGAAATTATACAGGGCACAAAACAACTGGTTGATTTTGTGGCAAAACGTTTAGCAGTGTTTGCATGTTGTTTCACTGCAAATAATAGAAGTTGATTTCAAAATGCACCAACATTTTTGCATTTGATGATTTTCAGTTGAATTAAAGACTATTTTCCCTTCATACGTTTCATTATTGAGGATTTCTTAAAAATACTGTAAAAATCTCGTCTCGTGAACCCGATCTCGTGTCTCGTCTCGTGGGATAGGGGTCTCGTCACACCCCTAAATGGAACGAGCAATGAGAACGGTTTGGCCCAGCGCTGGAAAAACGGCGATAGTGTGTTCCGCTGAGAAATAAACGGCACTTATGTTTAGAATGACATTGGGGTGAGGAAATGGCTGAATTTAAAATTGATTTCTCCTCCTCTGCTTTTCAGGTGTTGAGGGACAGCGGTGTGTTTGAGCACACATGGAAGGAGCTGGAGTTGTGGCTGGACCATCTGGCACGTTTGGACCCGTCCCAGCAGGAGACCGTTGTTCAGTTTTTAGACCATGTACTAGATTCACACCACTCTCACTGCTTTTTGTATAGTCTTGTCAGCGTTATGAATGATAAAAAGTTGACATTTTGTCATTTAATACCATGTACTCGAGTGAAACAAGATTTTCAGTGAGGACTTGTTTTTGTCCTAATCAAATAAATAGTCAAATTTGAAGCAATGTTGACTTCAAAGTAGGGATGCACCGAATTTTTTTTTTTTTTTTTTTTTGCGCGGCCGATACTGATATTTGTCACTTGCTCTCTTAGTTTTGTCATTATTTTTTTAATCATGTTTTAAATGAGCAAATGTCAAAAAACGCACGCATTAAGTTATACACGCTGGTTTATTGCGGCATCATCAAATAATTTCTAATCAACATGGATTGGATCCATTTAACATTCAGCAGACCAACATAAATACACTAATACAACAGATACAAAGATGAAATAAACAGTTTTTTTTAGATTGGTTTAACAGTTATATTCTTCACTGTTTAAATAAAATAGATATTCATCTTTGTTAAAGTTACAAAAATATTTAGTCAAGACTGTAAGCAGTTTAGCGGGTTTATTAGGCTGATGTCACTTGATCCAGCTGCACGGATCCAATACATTAAGCGTTTTATTCTCAGCTGTTTAGTTTCAGACACAACTGACTGTTTACAAGGAGACTCTCCAAGGAAGCCATTTTGATGTAGTTTTGTGTGGATTAGAAGTGGAAGACGACTCTATTCAGTATTCGCATGATGTCTTATGATGCTGCTTTTTGGGCTTGTGCGATGGATTTGAGTGATATAAACTCACAATTAGGAAAAAATGGCAGAATAACGAGTATATCTCTCAATTCGGTTTCTCCTTAGAATTATGCGATTATAAACTAAAAATTAACTCTTTTTTTTATTTTATTCCGTGCAGAAAGTGCCATTTCCTGCCACCAGGTTGGCTCCGCCCACAAAAACATCACTTTTTGCGGAAACAAAGTAGATCTATAGCCAATATATCGGTGCATCTCTACTTCAAAGGGTTGAAATATTAAATATTGACTTTAGAGTTTTTGAAAAATCCTCTCAAAAGGTGTTTAAAAAACAAAAAGTAAAATGTCAAAAACGGTATTGGCACTTTGATGCACTGGTTCATTTTGAGATTAACCATAATATGTAATCTTTCAGACTATTAGAACGAAAAAACAAACACTCGAATGTGTATATTGGATGTTATCACGCTTTACGTGTATAGATTTCAATTACAATAACTATTTTTAAAGGCTGTTTTCTCATTTTAGAGAGGTTGTAATACAAAACAGCTGCCTTAATGTACTGTGATTAATCAGCTGGGGAAGTATGGCGATATCTATTAGAAAAAAACATTAGCCAATTCATAGATCAACTTTTTAATATAATCACGTCACCATTATGAGTGATTTGAAGTTGGTATTTTGTCCAGGTTTTGATGCGAGTGGTGTGTAACCCACACGTGTACACTGAGAAAGCGGCGAGTGCGGTCCAGGAGGCAGCGTTCCTGCAGGCTAATCTGAGCGGCCAGGAGGGAGATGAAGCCAGCATCCCCATATCCCACATTGACGGTTGGCCATTATACACATTATATACACACATACGTATCTGAGGCCAGCTAGTAGTTGCTTTGCGAGTAAACCTCACTCCTCTGACCTCGAGAGATGCTTTAGCAACAGATGCTAGGTTGCGGCCTTTAGCCTCCTTGTTAGACTCCTTGTTAGACTGTCTGACTCCCATTCCGGTAGACCTGGGGTCGAGGCCCGCTCAGAGCAAGTAGGACCCAGGTAGAGGGGTTACATTGGTGCCGTGACCCGGATGGGAGTGAGGTTTGGCGGGAGACCAGCTAGTAGTTGCTGTGTGAGTAAACCTCACTCCTCTGACCTTGAGAGATGCTCTAGCAACAGATGCTAGGGGTTGCAGCCTTTAGCCTCCTTCTTAGATCGTCTGACTCACATGCCGGAAGACCTAGGTTCGAGGCCCGCTCAGAGCAAGTCAAGTAGGGCCCAGGTAGAGGGGTTATATTGGTGTCGTGACCCGGGTGGGAGTGAGTGTAACGGAGACCAGCTAGTAGTTGCTGTGCGAGTAAACCTCACTCCTCTGACCTCGAGAGATGCTCTAGCAACAGATGCTAGGGGTTGCAGCCTTTAGCCTGCTTGTTAGACCGTCTGACTCCCATGCTGGAAGACCCGGGGTCAAGGCCCGCTCAGAGCAAGTCAAGTAGGGCCCAGGTAGAGGAGTTATATTGGTGCCGTGACCCGGATGGGAGTGAGGTTTAGGTGGGTGAGTGTAATGGAGGCCAGCTAGTAGTTGCTGTGCGAGTAAACATCACTCCTCTGACCTCGAGAGATGCTCTAGCAACAGATGCTAGGGGTTGCAGCCTTTAGCCTCCTTGTTACACCGTCTGACTCCCATTCCGGTAGACCCGGGGTCGAGGCCCGCTCAGAGCAAGTAGGACCCAGGTAGAGGGGTTATATTGGTGCCGTGACCCGGATGGGAGTGAGGTTTGGCCCCGGAAGCCCCGGGTTCGAGGTTCTCAGAGCGGGTCGAGTAGGATCCGGGCAGAGGGGTTACATATCTATAATCAGAGGTGATACTTGCACTTTTAGGAATGTCATGAATAGGAATGAGCTGTTCAAACGTATACGTTTTCTGCGTTTTAGATGTGCTCGACATGGTTGACGTTATAGTGGAGGGCAGCGAAGGGGACGTTGAAGAGATCGGACCTTCCCTCACCGAAGACATCATCCTCCAGACGTTCCCGTTTAGCGCCATTGTACCAGCTGTGCTAGAGGCTCGCAACAAACTGCCGAAGAGTTTTAAAGATGGGAAAGGTAAAATTTGTCGATAAATGTGATCAAAAGATGCAAATTTTGAACATTTTGCAGATTCTGCAAGGTTTACTCCTAAACCTAACCATACCTCAAACTCATTAGCAATAAATGCGGGAACATAGTCTTGTGGGTATATAAATGTTAGTTCATTGTAGTTAAGGGCACCTAATATAATGTGTGAGGAGTGGAAGAGTAGGTTGTACTCTGATCAGCTGTCTGTGGTGTAGGTGTGGTGGTGTACGAGTACATGGCAGCAGTCCTGAGTGATGTTCTACACAGTCAGAGGGACCCGCTGGCTCTGTGTCTGACCCTCCAGCAATATGATGAAGAGCTCAACACATCAGATGCTTCATCACCTCCTCACGCCTCTGTCTTCACCTTCTACCACTACTACTCTCAATGGCTCCCCAAAAACACACAGAAAACACTGGTTAGTAGAAAAGTGCATTGTTATTTTTAGCCTTCATCTTGTTTTGCTGCCGCTTCTGGAGTGAATCGAGGCTCGTAGAACCGTGCATTGGAAAAATTATGAAATGTGGCTTTGGTTCATGCTGAGAACATTGATAAGTGGGGTATCCCTAGTGGTAAGGGATTTGGGCTTGTAATCTGAAGGTTGTTGGTTCGATTCCCACACCGGCAGGAATTGAAAGTGGGGATTGTGAATGAACAGCACTCTCTCCACCTTCAATACCATGACTAAAGTGTCCTTGAGCAAGACAATTGCTCCCCTTGTAAGTTGCTTTGGATAAAAGCGTCTGGTAAATGATGAAAAATGTAAAAAAATGATAACAATTATGCCAATTAAGTCTTAGGCAGGCTGTATAGTAAAAAGTAGTCAAATTTGGTACACAGATAGAGGACAGTCCAGACATTCACCACAGCAAATTTTGAGTCTTTAACTCAATCTCTCTAGCGCCACCAACTGTCCAAAAGTTTTCCCACCGTTCTGAATTTTCTGAACTCCTCCTAGACGGTTTATCAGATCATCTTCAGATAATGCTAGCAAAAAGTTATCAAAAGTGGTTTTGATAATCCCAACTGTTTTTGAATAACGCGCGAATGAATTCGACGAAGAGCACGCCAAATTGGATGCAAGGCTGTATCTCTGCAACTCTTTGGCATATTCAGACCAAATTTGGTGCATGTCATCACAAGCATGACCCGAGGCTACGTGCTACTTTTCGGCACAGCACCACCTACTGGTCTGGAGATACAAAAAAATGGCTATTTTTGCTTACAACTCAAAAACAATTTGCCTAATTACCATTATTTTTTCTGCATCAGCCATTTTGAATTTTGTAATAAAATGCAGTATTTTATGAACTCATTAGTGAACTCGATTTGTGGGTCATTGGCACGATGCCTTGAAGAAGCCTGAGAAGTTTCGAACCGGCGCCCCTAGTGGTAAAATCAAATATTCGCAGGCTTTATCTTTAGATTTGGTTTAGTTGTTTTCATGAGAGTCATCTCCTTAGATTCCAAGAAGCCAACAATACCAAACATTCTAGGTTTCGCCTTACGGTTATTGCAACGTTGTGATTTATTCTTTAAACTAATTTTGCGAATATCTTCGAAACTCTTAGTCTGATTGAAATAAAACCACCATAGGAAAATTGAAAACATAGGCCTGTACGCTAATGGCCAAATATCAACATTTTGATAGTAAGTGGCCAAAAAAATGCAATCAAAGTCAGGTGTGGGTAATTTTTCTTATGTGTTCATAAATATAAATGTCACTTATTCCTAAACAAAATGAGATGTTCACTAAATTTGACACGCTTATGTATGTGGGCACGCTGAGGACACACAAAAAAGCACCACCCAGTGGGACTGCACCATTTGGTGGCGCTATAATTGAAAAAAACATGAAATTGGCTCATGCTACAGCACCATTGGTCTGATTGACTTCAAAATTGACATGCAGTTTCTTTATCTAGGTTGTTGTGTAGCTTAAAAACATGGGCGTCATTTTAATTACAATATGACACGGATCCAAAGCTGTAACTGCTATATTTTATGAATGCATTGGCATATTGTTACAAAACTCAGTGTGTGTCTTTGGGACCATGCCCTGAAGGTACTCAAAAAGTTTCAGGGAAAAAACTTTATTTTAGCTTCCTTTTTTGCCTCTGTTTTACTTGGCCCTAAATATTGCTGCCTGCAGCTATATTTTGGTCGATTTTCACCAGATGTGACTCACTCTCTTCAGACCATGTCAGCAAAAAGTTATATAATGTATGTAATTATATATCTAATGTTATGAAATGGAATGTTGCTGTAAAGTGTTTCCTTTTTAATTTTGGGTCATTGTTTTTATATAAATGACTGTATGAAGTTTCGTTTTCTTGACGTTCCTGATTCTCACAGTTCACGGCTGAAGACTGCACTGATGGTCGATCTTGCGTTGGTTTCACCGCTCTGCTGAAGGCGTACCATAGTGAAGGGGCGAATGCTTTCCTTCAGGACTCTTTTACGGAGGCTGCACGGGAAGCTGTGACCGCTCTGGATGTGTCCCAATTCCCAGTGGCTGTCAATCAAGTGCTTTTCTACATCAGAAACTCTGTCGTCACTTTCAATTCGGTATTGAATCTTTCAAAAATACATATGAATGTTTTCTGTGTGTAACTAAAAATAACTAAATCTATGCAGATAGCGTTTAATTCAAGGTATTAAAGTGATAATTTGAGGTATTTTAAAGTAAGTCGGTAACCAAACCCTTTTGCTGAGCATTGACTTCCATTGTATGGACAAAAAAATATTTGTTTCACATAAGAAAGTCACTTGAAGGTGAGTAAATGATGACAGAATGTTAGAATAAAGTTTTAGAAAACTGAATTGCTGTCTCTGTGTTTGCCCGCAGCTCTCCAAAGAGACGGCAGGAGAGGTCTTGGACGGTCTGATGGCACTGCTGAACTCCCTCATCCTCAAGCTGCTGAGCGCAGGAACACAACAGCCCTCTCAACCTGAACCCGCAGAGCCGCAGGACGAGGGAGCCCTCTTTTTTGACACAAACCACGTACCCGCTCAGAACATTGATAAGGAACAGGTAGTCTTGACTTTTTAATGTTTGATTCTAACGAAAACCAGACGAATCGCTCGTAGAAATAAGAATGGCACGCGATTAGTGCTGCACGATTAAAATAAGACTAATTGCATATTGCTTAACATGCTTATCAAATTGCAAAGACTGATTTAATTAAAGGGGACCTTTAAAGGGGAAGGTGTGTGTAAACAACCAGCCTATAATGGTAAAAATGCATCCAATTTTTTTTTTTTTTTGTATATATAATTCCCATAAATCATAAACAGTCTGTCCAAACGTGTAAGAGTTTGGTGAAGCCCCGCCAACGACTGGTGATGATCTGCCCTATTAGCATAGATCCCGCCATTTCTGTTTCCTCTGTGCAGCGGCTGGAGAAATACAATGGATAAAAACATTCCAAATGTTATTGGATGTACCAAGAGTCTCCAGTAGACTCTGAGCCACTGAGGACATCAATTTCATTCATGAAAGAAATGTCAAATTCGGTAAAATGTTATATATTCGCTCAAATCATTTTACGCCGGACCGCTTCACAAACGAGGGTCGATTCGAGGAAAACAGATGAACGTGACGACACGTGATCAACTCCACAGCAACTGCATCAATTTATCCACGAACCGTTCAGAAACGTCTTCCTGAGTCTCTCCATCAGTTTGAACACTTTCCTCATTTTGTCTGCGTGAGATTCTCCAGCTTTGTTGTTGTTGAGCGGTTAAAGCTCCGCCCTCTTCTGGAGCAGCAGCTCATTTGCATTTAAAGGGACACTCACAGAAACGGCGTGTTTTTGCTCCTCACACCCAAATAGAGGCGAATTTGACAAGCGATAATAAATGATCTGTGGAGGATTTTGAGCTGAAACTCTCTGAGACACCAGAGACTGATATTACATCTTGTGAAAGAGGCATAATTAAAGTGTGGCTGTGAGTTCGTTTACTCGTGAACAGTTGGTGAACCTCATCTCTGCATCTGAGTTTGAGTTGTTTATAATGTGCATTTGCCAACAAAAGAGAAGCTTTAAGGGCTCACTGCGTTTTCCATCAAAAGAAAAGATTGAAAGTTTGAAAATGAAGAATTTAAGACAGCCATGAATTTTAGTATTGTAAATTTACAGTTGTAATGTATTTTTTTTTTCTTTTACCGTGAAATATTTCCTGAGTACTATTTCTTTTTATTATTATTATTTCATTATTAATTATTTATTTATTTAATTTAAAATTTTTGTTTGTAGAGATGATGTGAAATCATTGTATACAATTAATTGAAATATTTGTGTTGTTTCGTTTTGAAGTTTGCCATGAAATAACCTTTTGATGACATTAAATGTTAGATGGGTAAATTATTATTCTTTTACTTAATTATAGTGCAATATAATTGTGCAGCCCTACAAACAAGCACAGCAAACCTGAATCTCTGTGAATCGCAATCATATTTTTGCACAGTTAGTTTAGTTTTTGGCTTTTCACGGAAAAAAAATGACACAACAACAGAACATTTGAGAGATAAATTTCATTTTTTTTTTTTTTTTTCCCGAAAAATCACAATTCGATCCTCAAGCCCAAAATTGTTACTATAGGAATTGGAGTCCTGAAACCTTACATTGTTCCTCCCCTCTCCAGATCGTACTGGCTGTCCTCAGATCAGTGTTTAAGCACCCAGCAGTGGAGCAATGGTTTCTGGCTCTGGAGTTGAGCTCTTTCCCTCCTCACAGCCTGAATCCAGTGAGGCTAAAGCAGCTGTGCGTCCGTCTGACCGAGAGCACGCTGACCCTGCTGGAGTCCAGCGCCGCCGCGCTCCGACAGCTGGACGCCCTCGAGCTCGTGAGCACGTACCTGACGGCCGTGCAGAGAGCCGTGCTCCGAGAACTCCAAGACAAGAGAAGCAAGTATGTCACAACAGGCAACGTTTTCTGTTTAATCCAATTTAACCCTCATGTGCCGTTCGGGATGTTTTCATCCACTATGGGGAATTTTTGAGTCTTAATTTGGCCAGAACTTTCAGCAAATGGAATGATTTTTGGTGGCAAATCTTATTTTGACACATATTTTGGGAAAATGCTTTGAAAATGTCCAAAAACTCAACGGGACTCTGTGGGAAAATTCACCACCCCGATTTTAACTGCTTTAAAAATGGATCAGATAAATAATCTATTAATCAACTTCAGTCCTGATCAAAACGACTAAATTTAAAAAATATAGAAAAATCAATTGAAAAAAAATTAATTGCCAAGTTCATAAATGATGTCACTGATTTGGGAAAAAAACGTGTCAAAGATTAGAAACAACATTGTTCGTTTTTGTGCAGCATCAGATTTTAATGTTTTAAAGAGTTTTTTTTTTTTTTTAATTTAGTCGTTTTGATCAGGACTGAGATTGATTAATAGATTTAAGCAAAAAAATATTTATCTGATACATTTTTAAAGCAGTTAAAATCATCACGAAAGGGTCGTGGATTTGAACAACGCACAAGGGTTAAAAGCATAGTTGTCTGTTTACTTACTATTGTACAATATAATAATTATACTTTGTTATACCCAAAAATGCAATGCACCTTCACGTTGTTCTAAACCCGTTAGACTTGCGTTCATCTTGCAGAACTTGTGTCACACAAGCACACTTCATTGAGTTGTACAGAAGCGAAAGCTGCATGTAAACACAAGCTGTGCTCAGAAATAGAATGAGTCGTTAGTTTTCTGTTTGATGCATCACTTAAAAATCCCTTGTGCTCTTCAGAAGTTGTCCCAAAAAGCAATCCCTCTGTGTCCGAGCGCTCCTGTCTCTGCACGAGCACATGGAGCCGTCCAGTTTGAAGGAGGTGGTGTCCGCCCTGCTGCTGCTCCCTCAGAAGTGTCTCGTGGCCCCCGAGAACCAGCTGAGCGTTTACGGCCATGCGGTGCTGAAGCTGCTCTCTGAAGACCACGGCAGCATCGCTCTGTCTCGGGCTCACCTGCGAGGTCTGGCTGCTCTCCTCACTTCCTGCCAGTGTGTGCAGCTGGAGGACTTCCTGCTACAGGTATAAATGACAGTGAAACATTCCACTCAAGGCCCTGGTGTTTTTGGTTCTTCACTTAAAAAGATGCTCAAAATACCTGAGCAGCAAGTTGTTAGTCTAACCCGTTTTCAGTTGATGAATGACCCTTCCAATAAATCGCTATACGGGTTGTACTTTATTTTTGATATGAAACAAAGTCATTTTCTAATGAAATTCAAAAATAAATGGCGCTGTTTAATGTGGCGTGACGGAGCGCTCGGTTCAAGAGAAGCGCGAAATAAACGCGAATGAACATCTGAAGATACACTATAACTTCTCAATCTATATCATATCAGTGTTTCAACTAGACGGCTCGTTTCAATATAAGCGCCGTATTACATATTCGTAATAATTTGTAATGTTCTTTCAAATTTGATCGCATGTTTGAAGAAATTTGAAGAAATTTACACCATTTAAACGAATTGGAGTAGAAATATAATTATTATAAATGTATTATAATTCTAGTGAACTTTGAGTGTAATTTAAGTGTTTGTATACCAATCAGTTAATAATAATGTAGTACAAACTGACACAACGTATAGTTTACAGCAGTCATTCCCAAACTGTGGTCCGCGGAAAGGCAAAATAAAATAATATTTTACCAGGAAATTCCCATAAAATAAAATTAAAAGAATATGTAGGCCTATATAAGGTTTTGAAATGTTTACTATCCAAGTGTTCTTTTCCATTGCTATGGAAATAAGGCTGTTGTTCACATTAACCTGATTAGGCCCTCGGTCACATGACTAAATAAATAAATTAAATATGTGGCAGCCATTGTGTGCAGTCAACTTTCTTTTCACAAGCCTGTTGCACACTGATGTGATGACTAGTTATAGTAGTGCTTGTAAGCCTATTTAGAGGTGCGGATTAATTCAGGTAAGTCTGTGTGTAGATATTTTATTTTGTGTGTTATGAGGTGGTCTGCAAAATGTTTTGATTACAAATAGTGGTCCACACACACAAAAAGTTTGAAAAACCCTGGTTTACAGCATTAGAAAATGAGCCGCGTCCTATCGCTGATATAGCGCCAAAAAGTGAGCCGAGCTGTTCCAAGCGGCGGAAGATTACACGCTACTATAATATTAAAGGTTACCATTAATGGAGACCAACATTTTAAATTCAGTTCCTGTTTGTTGTCCAATTCATTTGTGAAATATAATCATTCGCACAGTCACACTGCCATAACTTGTTTTCGTGACAAGTCTATTCAATCATATATTAAATAATGAAGACAGGTAAAGTAAATATATAATCTAATCCAGTGCATATACAGTACTGTGCAAAAGTTTTAGGCAGGTGTGAAAAAATGCTGTAAAGTAAGAATGCTTTCAAAAATAGACATGTTAATAGTTTATATTTATCAATTAACAAAATGCAAAGTGAGTGAACAGAAGAAAAATCTACATCAAATCAATATTTGGTGTGACCACCCTTTGCCTTCAAAACAGCATCAATTCTTCTAGGTACACTTGCACACAGTTTTTGAAGGAACTCGGCAGGTAGGTTGGCCCAAACATCTTGGAGAACTAACCACAGTTCCTCTGTGGATTTAGGCAGCCTCAGTTGCTTCTCTCTCTTCATGTAATCCCAGACAGACTCGATGATGTTGAGATCAGGGCTCTGTGGGGGCCATACCATCACTTCCAGGACTCCTTGTTCTTCTTTACACTGAAGATAGTTCTTAATGACTTTCGCTGTATGTTTGGGGTCGTTGTCATGCTGCAGAATAAATTTGGGGCCAATCGGATGCCTCCCTGATGGTATTGCATGATGGATAAGTATCTGCCTGTACTTCTCAGCATTGAGGATACCATTAATTCTGACCAAATCCCCAACTCCATTTGCAGAAATGCAGCCCCAAACTTGCAAGGAACCTCCACCATGCTTCACTGTTGCCTGCAGACACTCATTCGTGTACCGCTCTCCAGCCCTTCGGCGAACAAACTGCCTTCTGCTACAGCCAAATATTTCACATTTTGACTCATCAGTCCAGAGCACCTGCTGCCATTTTTCTGCACCCCAGTTCCTGTGTTTTCGTGCATAGTTGAGTCGCTTGGCCTTGTTTCCACGTCGGAGGTATGGCTTTTTGGCCGCAAGTCTTCCATGAAGGCCACTTCTGACCAGACTTCTCCGGACAGTAGATGGGTGTACCAGGGTCCCACTGTTTTCTGCCAGTTGTGAGCTAATGGCACTGCTCGACATCTTCCGATTGCGAAGGGAAGTAAGCATGATGTGTCTTTCATCTGCTGCAGTAAGTTTCCTTGGCCGACCACTGCGTCTACGGTCCTCAACGTTGCCTGTTTCTTTGTGCTTCTTCAAAAGAGCTTGGACAGCACATCTGGAAACCCCTGTCTGCCTTGAAATTTCTGCCTGGGAGAGACCTTGCTGATGCAGTATAACTACCTTGTGTCTTGTTGCTGTGCTCAGTCTTGCCATGGTGTATGACTTTTGACAGTAAACTGTCTTCAGCAACCTCACCTTGTTAGCTGAGTTTGGCTGTTCCTCACCCAGTTTTATTCCTCCTACACAGCTGTTTCTGTTTCAGTTAATGATTGTGTTTCAACCTACATATTGAATTGATGATCATTAGCACCTGTTTGGTATAATTGTTTAATCATACACCTAACTATATGCCTACAAAATCCCTGACTTTGTGCAAGTGTACCTTGAAGAATTGATGCTGTTTTGAAGGTAAAGGGTGGTCACACCAAATATGGATTTGATTTAGATTTTTCTTCTGTTCACTCACTTTGCATTTTGTTAATTGATAAATATAATCTATTACCAAGTTTATTTTTGAAAGCATTCTTACTTTACAGCATTTTTTCACACCTGCCTAAAACTTTTGCACAGTACTGTATTTAGTGAAATTTCATTTCTCTAGTGAACAAACATGCTGTGGACACTGAACGACTTTCCTGAGGTGAATGTGACGCTACATGAGATTCTCAAGCCGTTTTATTGAAACACTGGTTCAGAGAATACACGCGAACACGCCTCTTGTTCTTCTGTGTTTTTACTGGTAGCAAACAGCGTCGCATTTAGGGTCGGGTACCGAAACCCGGTGCCAATACGGCACCGGTACCTATAGAACCGGTATGTACCGGATCGAATCAGAATTTGAATATTCGGTGCCACTTAAATGCCTGAAGTGATTGAAATATGTGTCCTCTGGTGCTACGACACGGACGAAAGAAGCATCAGATTCATCATAAATTTAAATACTGCATTCAAGGGGTGTCAGAATGCTCGGAAAAATGATTTCCTGAATGAGAAAACTCACGTGAACGTTGGAAAGCTTTACATTTAGTCATTTCGCAGACGCTTTTATCCACTTTTTATACATTGCTCAGTACCATAAGCTAGAATAGGAAGGGAAAAGGGAAGGGAAGGATTTTTTTTTAATGAGGGGATCAAGTGTTCACGGAAGAGATGAGTTTTCAGCTGTCTCTTGAGTATTGTCAGGGATTCTGGGTTCCTGATGAAAGTAGGGAGATCATTCCACCAGCAGGGAGCAGAGAACGAGAAGGTTCTGGAGAGGGATTTTGTGCCTTTTTTGTCTGCACTTTCAAACAGGCCTCAAGACACCATCTGAGAGAGTTTTCTCCTGTGCAGGACATGCAATAAGTTGTATTTTGCCAGAGAAGGTCATGTTTCTGCAAAAAAAACAGCTGAAATTTGTAGCTGTTGAATGATTGTAGTTGAGTTAGTCGGCTTATGTTTTACTGTTGTTGTGTTTTGTGTTTACTTATATATTCATGTATACTTTAAACTTTTAATGTATTGTTCAATTTAAAGAACTTTTTTAGGTATTCTTGACCGAGTCATCCAACATCATTTTTTGGCTTTTTTTAAAGTATCGGTTCAGGTGCCGGTATCGAACGATACCCAACCCTAGTCGCATTACCGCGCACCCCTTTCTGTATTGTGGTGTGTATCGTCACCTGACAGCATGAACTGAACCGTGACCATGATGTTACATCACTTGATACCAAAGGGTTCTTTAAAGAAGTACTTCACGGTATTAAAAATGAAATAGAGCACTAAAGCAGCTCCCCGGTGTGTTCATGTTTGAACACATCTGACCTCGATGGACTGAACAGAAGAAATGAACCAAGCGCGTACCTATTCCGTAATGACCATGAACCAATGGTAGGCCAAAAGTGTTCACCAGAACAAACTTTGACCAGTTCGTTCTTTCACAGTAGGGATGATTTGCCTACAGATGCCGTAATTTATTTGCACACTTTGAGTAAAAATGTTTCTCCCAAGGTGCTGTCCCGAGAGCCAGGCACCGCCAAACTCATTCAGACAGACGTTCTCCTGCACTGCATCCAGAGGGAAAGTCCTTCAGCCCAGGCCATCGGGGTTGTTCTTCTGCAGAACTGCTCCACACATGTGCTCAGCTTTGAGCTCTGGTGCCTGGAGCCGTCAAACCTGGCGCAGATCAGCTCCCAAAGCAGCAGCTTCCTGTTTTTACTCGACGCCTACTTGAGGAGCGCCATCATCGATGATCCTACCCGCCCTAAAGACAGTCAGTATCGCTGCTTTCTTTGTATAGAAGCTTAAAAAATGTTCTTCACATTGACACATTTTGATTCATATCGCCGTACGCAGTTCAAAAATCAGTCCTGAACGCCCTGAAGAAAGCTTTACTGTCTGAGCTGTGGCTCACGGTACAGCAAGGAGAAGTTGGGGTGGAGACCGACCTGCGTGTGGAGGTTCTCTCCGGTCTCATCCGACTGGCCGCTGTAAACGCTGACCTCGCACAACTTAAGAGAGATCTACCTGCCATCCTTCAGAAACCAGACGGTCATGAAAGGTAAACTCCTCACTCTTTCTGTCACATAGAGCCTGGTGACAACTAAAGCAGCAAACATATCTTTAGCCAAATGATATTTTATCCTTTTGACAATATTCTCTCTCTATTTTTTTTTAAAATTTATTTGGTTTGATTGTAGCTCTGAATAGACAAAATATATTAGTTTATGTAACAGCTATTGTTGCAAAATGCATTGAAAATGTTAAAATAAAGAAATAGAATACAAATATTTTTAAAATATTAAAATATTTTTAAATATATATTTAAATATAAATATAATATTTTTTACATTTTTAGATATTTTTAAAATATTAAAAATGTAAGGTAGTAAAAAAACAAGAATTTTAAGTTTTGAGAGATAAAAATATTTAAATCTTTAAAATGTAAAATTAAAATAAATGCTGAAATGAAAAACAAACCTACTTCAGAGAAGAAGGGTCAAAGGGGTTCAGGTGACAAAAGTTGCACTAATGGATCAATACCTAGTTGAAAACTTTACCATTTTACAGATATTAACAATTATTATTATTATTCAAACTTCCCATTTTGTCTTTCATCACTGAGATTGAATTGGCACCGTAAAAATAAAGGTGACTTGACTTGATTTAAATGGGTTCTGAAGTTTATGAGGTAATCTATGGATTTTTTTATGGCCTTTATTTACTTGTACATCTTGTCTGAGGTGGAAGCTGGCAGACTCCATCTGTGAAAAGCTGTCTGATAGTTCAGAGGAACGGTCTCGATGGAGGAAGTCTCTACTTTCGGCTGCTCTCCGCTGGCTGGCCGCTGTGTATAAAGAAGCGAAAGACCCACGTGAAGAGACCATGCTGACAAGACTCAAGTCGCTCCTGGTGGGTCAAGTATTGTCATAGTCATCTTACTTTTCAAGGTTACCATCATAATTCCTGCGGGTGGAGTCGGATCCATGCGAACAGAACAGTACTGATTCCTTATTCCTTCCTTTCGGATTTCATTGTGTCAATATTATTACAAAACCTAGTTAGTTTTCCAGATTTAGAGGAGGTTAAGGATTCAAACTAGTCTCATGCCAACATGTGTAAGTGTTGGAAAATTGAAACTGGCAGTTGCGTATTTTAAACAACAATGGGATAGAAGTCAGAAATGATGACATTGATTTAAAAAAAATCATTCCGATTGATTATACTCAACGAAAAGCGAGCTTGTAACGCATACTTGTAAAAGAGTGTTGATTTCATAGTTCATTTTTATTATTTTATTCACAGATATCCACTGTTAGTTGTAAACCGTGCTGAAAATATTTGCGCCACTGTGGTGGCTTGAATTTAAAATATAATATACATTTTTCATTTGTATTCTTATAAAAAGGCATCTGAAATAATAAACTAAGTGCAATGTAGAGTTGTTAAAAACATCGATACTGAAATATCTGAAATGCTCTCTCTCTCTCATCTCTCCAACAACATGTGTTGCAGGGCTTTAACTTCGTCGTGGGATTGTGTGTATTGCGCATTATTTTACTCGTTCCCTCAAAAGTGCGGCACACAAAACTGTCTCTCAGAACTAAATTGAGTTCTTTTTCGCTGCTTGAACAGTCAAATACACACAAAACAATGTCTTGGCGTGTGTTCGGGTCAACACAGTACGTTACGTTTGAAGTGAAAGTAAACGGCTGAGAAAGAAAACGCACGTGTAACAGTGTAACGGATCCGTGCGTCGGCTCTTAAAGTGACAGCAGCCTAATAAACCTGCTGCCAAATTATGAGATGATATTAAAAATCTCTATGTGGAAGTTTTTCCTTATGCTATTGATGTTAAAATTGTGGCCAGTGAAAGTGAGGAGTGGCTGGCAACTTTGGAAAACCACTAGCCACAGTGTCTGGAAAGTTCATCTCAAGCATAATGAAGTCTTTTTTGTCATATAAATTGCTCAATATTCAGCTGTCGTTCACTGCATGTTGGGTTTCTCGCAGATCTTTCCAGAAAATATCTCTGCGTCAGACTGGAACGCCTTTGTGAAGTCTGGACTGAAGTAAGTGACGAAAGCTAACAGGACTAAAACTGTTTTCTAGCTTTTGACACCGTCAGCGTGTGTTCTGGCTAACTAAATCCCACTCTCAGGTACCGATACAGTGACTCCAGCTTTTTGGGGACCTTAAACACCCTTGTGGAGGTCATGTATGGGACACCAGAGACCCCTAAAGAGCTGCTGTCCATGTCTACGATCCACATGATGACCACCAGTCATTCGCTGTACCTGCCCACAATGCTGGCCACACACGCCGAGTCCGACAGTCTTCATGCGTCTAAAGGTAATGAGGTAGAGCTTCAACAGCGCCGTGAAACTTCTGAACACGATGCTTATATTTTGATTGCCATCTAAATGTATGTATTTGGAAGTCAGTTCAGTTCAATAACGGTGTAAAGTTCATTGTGAAACGAGTTAAATTCTATACAGCCGCTCTGCTCTCGGCCAACAGTGTCAGTTTGTACAAAATAATGTTCATTAGGGTTGAATGAGACACCAAAATCATGGTTTGTTAATACCTCAATTTTGAATCACGGTTTGTTTTTTTTATACAGAAGGGAGAAGAAAACATGCTTTTTTTTATTATTTATTTAAAACTAGTTTACTACAGCAAACTAAATACTTTGTCCTTATTAAAAAAAATTGTTTTCCAGAGTCTTTGGTATCTTTCTTGCTCACGCTGGTGAAAAAATGTCCTGAAGTGTGTAAGAGCAATCACTTCCTCGTGCTGCTGGGTGCTTATGGAGCTTCGCTGAGCCCCACAGGTCAGTTACACAGAAAAAACCCCAGAGTTAAATCAACTCTGCTCAGAGAACATTTGGTCCCTCTCTAAATAGTGTTAAAGTCACACTCTGTCTTTTATCTTCAGTTGATTTCATCAGTTGTAGTTCTTTTCTACAGTGATTCTGCTTGTTAACAGCAGGCGTTCATCATTAATGCTCAATCATCACTTAATGATCTCATTAACTTTAACTCTGCTTCAGTGTGACTTTAACACTATTTAGAGCGGGACCACATGTTTTCTGAGCAGAGTTGATTTAACTCTGGGGATTTGACTGTGTACCCACTTGACATTCGGATTTTGGATGAAGTCAATGATGTGATTTAGTAAAACTCTTTTTTTCCACACAGATCAGAAGCTTCTACTTGTGCTCCAAGAATATGAGAAGAACGACATCAGTCTCACCGAGTTTCAGTACGTTTCAGCGAATACGTTTCACATGGCGAATTCCGCAAACAGAAACGGTTGTTTACCGCGCGTGTCTGTTTGTTGTCAGGTATGTGCTGTGGGGTCCCGCCGCCGTGGAGCACCATAAAGCCCGTAAGAGCCTGGGACCGTCTCTGTGGCAGAAGCCCAGTTCAGAGCAGCTGCTGTCTCTGCTCTCTGCAGACAAGATGTTGAACACTGTGACACACTTCCCACTTCAACGAAACATCGTCCTTCAGGTAATGACGGGCGAGAATAAATCACACACTGTATTTGAAGGTATTCTAACAGGTTAGTTCACCCAAAAATCACTTACTCACCTTCATGACTTGAGTTCATCTCCACAACACAACTCAAGAAATCTTTACAAAATGGAAGATTTGTCTCTCCATCGAAAGTCTATTCTACCAATACTTTGATTCAAAACGTTGTGTGTGTGTGTACGGTTCACAAAACCCACGGTTTTCGGTTCTGTACGGTTCTTGTTGTTATTTTTTCTTTTAATCTTTAACACTGCAGAAATTTCATTCTGCATATAATTAATTATCCACAATTTAGGATACAGTATTAACGTTTTTGTAATGTAATCGTGCACTAACTGAATTTGACTTGACTTGAAGCACATTATATGGACCATCTCTGAGTAAAAGCTGATGCAGTGAGAGAGAAGACACTGAAGATGATGTGAATATGTTTAGACCTCAGATATGCGATTTATATGAAAATATTGAGCCTGTTTGAAAATTAGTTTAAACGCTTTTTGGAGATGTGAGCTCCAGGCCACTGTTGCCTTTCTATCAGCTAGCACCAGTGTGGCCGTTCTCTGACCGAACGTGTTTTCGCCACAGAGCTCTTGTCTCTTTTTTCTGACCGTTCTCTGTTAACCCTGGAGATGGTTTTGTATGAGAATCCCAATAGATTAAGAAGTTTCTGAAAACCATGACGCGTTTAAAGTCATTTAAATCACCTTTCTTCTCCGTTCTGATGGTCAGTTTGACCTTCAGCAGATCCTCTTGACCGCTGTGTGATTTGGCTGATTAAATATTTGCTTTAACAAGTTAATGTCAACTGAGTAGTAAGCTGGTTAACAGTTTTAAGCCCCGTTTTCTTTAGTTCATATGTAAACAAAAGCCTACATGAAATCTGCTCGTCATATAAAGACTTGAATTAAACCACGTGTTTCAAATGGATTTATTTTACAATCTCCTGATGTGAAGCCTCAGGTTTTTTTTTCTTTTAGCAGACACTTTTATCCAAAGCGACTTACAAGGGGAGCAGTTAGAGGTCAGGTGTCTTGCTCAAGGACACTTCAGCCATGGTATTGAAGGTGGAGAGAGTGCTGTTCATTCACAATCCCCACCTTCAATTCCTGCCGGCGTGGGAATCGAACCAACAACCTTCAGGTTACAAGCCCGACTCCCTCACCACTAGGCCACGACTACCCTTTTTGGATGAACTAACCCTTAGAACAAAATCTAAATGCAATTTTTCCTGTTTAATTTATAGAAGTGGGAAAATTGAGATCCTGTAACTCTTTCTACAGGGCAGAAAAAACTTGGTCTACACGCAGGAAGGCGAGGATTCTGTCGATTTGTCATCTCTGTATGACCCCTGTTTCCTCCTCCCTCTGTTCAGCTTCATCCTTCACCCAGGTAACCTGACCAGACTTGCCCATATTGCTGATTTTTTTTTTGGCTCTGTGCATTTACTAGTATTTAGGCACTTTGTACTAGCAATATATATTGGGACCAAATATCAGTCAGTGTGTATTATCCACACATTTACAGAAGTGACAAATCTCCCTAATTTTTAAGTTTATTTTAAAGTTGTTTTTATCTGACTTCATGACATGAAAAATCATGTTTGCCTTGATCTTTTCACATATAAGATGTCTTTGCACAATTAAAACATCCTCTTAGTTATAAACAAGGCATTTATTTAAGTTGCGTTCACACTTGTAGTTCGGTTGGTTTGGTCCGGACCAAAAAAACGAAACATCTAGTCCTGGTCCTCTCAGCGTTCACACCGGCATTTTTAACAGCGAACCTGAAGTGACCGAACCAAAGGCGTAGGGATACGGTCACGACCTGATTGGTCGGCTTTTATGACGTATATTTCTCGACGGATCTCGCTTACCGAACATTCAACACAACGCTGTGTTCTGGATCAAACGCCATCATTTCATGCTTTATTTTCACCAGCTGAGAATCACGAAGAGCTCATCAAATGTTCAAAACATTCAAAACAGCAGCAGGATTTCCAGAAACTTCACCTCCTCGTTGCTCCACGTTTGCCCTCGACTCATTTTGGAGACGCCGATCTTCCCGCGTCGTCGAATCAGTGACTCGTAGCGTCGCATCATGTGACATCACGTCCTGTTTTTGGTTCATTTACACGTCTTTGGTTCGTGTCGCGTTCATCAATCGAACCGCACCAGAGTTCGTGTGGAAGCGGACCGAGACCATCTTTTAGATATTGTTGGATCTGTGACGTCACACGGGCAAATAAATTTGCACATGACTGCCTCCAGAGCGAGATATAGGCCACTGGTGTTCAGTCGCTTAACGGTTGACATTTGCGTCGAATGGATGTGAGCGTCGCGTCAAACACGAACCGAAGCCGTTATAATCTGCACTGATACCGTTTACAGATGCTCAGTTTCTGAAACATTTTAAACGGTTCGTTCGCACCTCTGTACAGACTTCAGAAGGATCCAAACAAATGGACGGTTTAGTTTAATGGCGTCCCGGCTCGTGTGGGAGGATTATAAGTTTGTTTGGAGCATTTTGTTTTGTAAACGAGGCACATTGCAATGGAGAATTTGCAAAGAAACTTTCGTTGAAAGATGAAGCAGCAACTGTATTGGGTCTGACAGCGCTTAAGTAAATAAGTTTTACATAGATAATGTTTTCAAAACACTGACTCATGTGCAATAGCGATTGTTCATTGATACAGTTTCCTATGAAATGATGTGGCCAAATACTGACCCCGCCCCTTAAAAACTGATCATTTCAGACAGAGGGTTAGAATTAGGGTTGATAATAATTATATAAATTTATTTATTTATATATATATATATATATATATAATATATATATATTTTTTGTGTGTGTGCAAAAAACATTAAAATTAGAGTTAGCCTCAAGGAATATATTAAAATAAAAAAAATCAGTTACACTTTATTTTAAGGTGTCAGTATTACAGTGTAATCATACATTTAAGTGCCGAGGAATGACAATGAACTACATGTGAAGGTTTGGTTTAGGGTTAGTTGCATGTAATTATGCAGAATTTACTACAATAAATACATGTAACGCATATGTAACACTAAAATAGTCATGTCATGACCTCATTAAATCTGTTGCATATAAGATTCACAATATTCACATAATAATATTCATAATTTTATATTGCCAACAAAAAATTGTGAAATTTTTGGCAGTATCTAGATATGGCAAGTTTTTTTTTTTCTCCTTTTTTTTTTTTTTAATCTTAAGTTAAAACGTACATTTCATCAGATTGAAACATTTGCCATCAAACCTGCTCTTTTAAGGTCACACATTTTGTATTTCCATTTGTTAACCTGTGTGCCGTCTCCTTCTATCATCAGAGTGTGCAGTAGACTGCCAGAAGTTCGTTTCCAGTCATGCTCTGGGCGTCACAGTAGCGGCCCTGAGCAGCTCCGACCCTAAAGTGAGGGCCGCGGCGTACCAAGTGCTGGGGTCCTTTTATCAGCACCTCGAGGGCGCGCGGTTCAGAGAGAAGAGACAGGTAGAGAAGCGCTGAAGCTGTGAAGATTTATTCCAGTTCTGTCATTTTCATCATATTCCATGCTTTGCTTTCAGTGTTGTAAGTGCTTTAATACATAACGGGAAATTGTAATAAAATTTGACACTGTTTTTGTATATATAATATAATATACCCTTTAAAAGTTTGAGTTTATTAGAAAGTAAATACTTTTATTCAATAAGTTGCCATCAAATGTTATAGTAAGAACATTTTCTTACAAAAGACTTCAATTTCAAATGTTCTTTTAAACTTTGCATTTTGTTAATAATCCTGTAAGAACATTTTCTGGAGCACTAAATCAGCATATCACTGAATTCTGAAAGGAGGTGAAATGACACTGAAAAATAGAAAATCATTGTTTTAAATTATAGTAATATTTCACTTTATTATGGAATCACAATATTATTTACCGTATTTTATTGTATCAAATAAATGCCAAATCTCACGGACTCCAACTTTTGAATTTTTGAAAGGTCTTATGTTGTATTATTTTAATATTTGTTTCTATAATTATAATAAAATCATTGTTTTAAATTATAATAATATTTCACATTATTATGGAATCACAATATTACAGTATTCATAATTACAATATTATTTACCGTATTTTATTGTATCAAATAAATGCTAAATCTCACGGACCCCAACTTTTGAATTTCTGAAAGGTATTATATTAATTTTTTTTTTTATGTAACATCCAGCTGCTGTACTTGCTCGACACGGTTAAGAACGGGATCCAAAAACAAAACCTCCAGATTCCTTTTGTTCACGTGGCCTACATTGCTAAAGTTGCCCAGCAAATCTTGAGACCTGGTGAGTGTGTTTGCTCACTTGACCTGTCATAAGAGAGATCGATTCAGCTGAAGTGTGCTGACTTCAGCTTTTCCCCTCTGCAGAGGAACACATGTACATGGTGGTGAGCAGATTTCTTCTGGGAACTCAGTTTCTGGACCTCAAGAGAGTCCCTGACTTCTTCAAACTCTTCTACAGCTTTGATCTGGAGGTAATGAAACATCTTGATCACGTGACTACGTTCGGTCACGTAGTAAATGGCTCATGGGTGACAAATGTGCTTTGTAATGAGTAGTATATTTTGAAGCATGACTGTTCAAATAAACATGTTTCTCTGTCCAGCACAAAATGGAGCGCGAGTGGGGTTTGAGCATTTTGGAGGAAGGGGTACGGGATAAGCTCTGCTATGAGCTCTGTGAGAAGCAAGGCATCTATCAGACCCTGCTGGGCTTCTGCAGCACGTCGCTCTGTGACCAGGACTCTCAGGTGCACGTTTGGCCCAAAATCTGTCTCTGTGTTTGTTCAAACTTGGTGTTAGCGAGCAAAACAACATTGCCGATTAGATTCCGTTGTCTTCAGATTGTCTAAATAGGTTGAATACGTTTCATTTTTCATCATTTAGCAGACGCTTTTATCCAAAGCGATTTACAAGGGGAGCAATTAGGGGTTGGTGTCTTGCTCAAGGGCTCTTTAGTCATGGTATTGAAGGTGGAGAGAGTGCTGTTCATTCACAATCCCCACCTTCAATTCCTGCCGGCATGGGAATCGAACCAACAACCTTCAGATTACATTTACATATTTGGCAGACACTTTTATCCAAAGCAACTTACAAGCAAGTCAATTAGGGGTTGGTGTCTTGCTCAAGGGCACTTTAGTCATGGTATCGAAGGTGGAGAGAGTGCTGTTCATTCACAACTGCTTGCGTGGGAATCGAACCAGCAACCTTCAGGTTACATTTACGTTTATTAAATTTACGAAAAGCGACTTACAAGGGGCACTTTAGTCATGGTATCGAAGGTGGAGAGAGTGCTGTTTATTCACAATCCCCACCTTCAATTCCTGCCGGTGTGGGAATCGAACCAACAACCTTCAGGTTACAAGGAGTTTCGTGTCTTGCTCAAGGGCACTTTAGTCATGGTATTGAAGGTGGAGAGACTGCTGTTCATTCACAATCCACACCTTCAATTCCTGCCGGCGTGGGAATCGAACCAACAACCTTCAGATTACATTTTCATATTTGGCAGACACTTTTATCCAAAGCAACTTACAAGCAAGTCAATTAGGGGTTGGTGTCTTGCTCAAGGGCACTTTAGTCATGGTATCGAAGGTGGAGAGAGTGCTGTTCATTCACAACTGCTTGCGTGGGAATCGAACCAGCAACCTTCAGGTTACATTTACGTTTATTAAATTTACGAAAAGCGACTTACAAGGGGCACTTTAGTCATGGTATCGAAGGTGGAGAGAGTGCTGTTTATTCACAATCCCCACCTTCAATTCCTGCCAGTGTGGGAATCGAACCAACAACCTTCAGGTTACAAGGAGTTTCGTGTCTTGCTCAAGGGCACTTTAGTCATGGTATTGAAGGTGGAGAGAGTGCTGTTTATTCACAATCCCCATCTTCAATTCCTGCCGGCGTGGGAATCGAACCAGCAACCTTCAGGTTACAAGCCCGACTCCCTCACCACTAGGCCACGACTACTCTGACTACAATAAGCTCTAAAAATGAACCCGGACCCAACGATTTTGCATTGTTAACCCTGCGTTGCGGTGTCAAGCTTGTACAGAGTGAAATGAAATTATAATGTTACAGCTACATGCTTAGCACCCGACAGCCAATCGCGTGCCTCGTGTTTGCATGCTTTGGACCGTCACAGAAACAACACGTTCTTTAATGTTTGAGCGTTTGCATAGAAAAGTGTCACTTTGCGATTCGTGGATCGGTTCTGATATTTTCCAAATGGGGTAGTCATGGTCTAGTGGTGAGGGAGTCGGGCTTGTAACCTGAAGGTTGTTGGTTCGATTCCCACACCGGAATTGAAGGTGGGGATTGTGAATGAACATCACTCTCTCCACCTTCAATACCATGACTAAAGTGCCCTTGAGCAAGACACCAACCCCTAATTGACTTGCTTGTAAGTTGCTTTGGATAAAAGTGTCTGCTAAATATGTAAATGTAATCTGAAGGTTGTTGGTTCGATTCCCACGCCGGCAGGAATTGAAGGTGGGGATTGTGAATGAACAGCACTCTCTCCACCTTCAATACCATGACTAAGGTGTCCTTGAGCAAGACACCAACCCTTAATTGATCCCCTTGTAAGTCGCTTTGGATAAAAGCGTCTGCTAAATGATGAAAAAATGAAACATTTTCCAAATGTATCGCGAATCGATTCCGAGCTTAGTTTTTAACCGCACGCTCACAAAGAAGAGCGCTCGTGCATTCTGAGTTTTGAACGTGCCTCGGAATGCTTTCATGACATGACGTTAATGTTAACAGCCCACTGCAAACACACTTGTAATTCGCTTCGACCTTTTCAAACTTTATAAATCAGAATTTTAGGTTGAAGTGGTCGATTCGAGAGAGGCACGCGATGCGTTGTGAGTCGTGAAGCTTATTGTAATACTTGTTGCGTATTATGGCATGTGTTCTCACAATGTTCTGTTCTGCTGTTCCAGATTCAGATTATAAATGTTTTACGGCAGACGGCCCATGGCAACAGAGCAGCTTATGTCCTCACCAAAGAGCATGGAGTCCTAACATGGATATTACAGATGATAGAAAAGAGGTGAGGGTGGATTTTTAATTGAAAGAATATGTAAGCATTGGCATGTGCTTCAAGTCTCCTATGACATTTGTTTCCTGTAGGAACGTTGGCAGTAAGCTGTTGGGTTCACTCATCGAGTTGCTTCATGTGCTGTGGTTCACTAATTTGGGTAAAAAAGAGAGTAAACCAGAAGCAAATAGCACTACTTCAGAGACTTCAGGCAAATGTCTTCCTCTGCCGATCATCAACGAGTTCCTGTGCACGCTGCTCACGGTCATCAGACATCTCGGGTAAGACCGAAACGTTTGCGATTTCAGGCTCGTTATAGATCAACACGGGCTTACCTGTGAGGATAAAGCGGTAGTCGATCAAACTTATTTCCATGAGCTCAGCTTACAATGACATAATAGCTAAAAAGTGTTTTTCTTGTCCATTTTCCATTTTCTCTTTAAGACTTTGAGCAGGAAATCGCAGTCTTTTTTCCTTAATATTATAACAATTTAAGGACACATTCACATGTGCACAGCTCTCTGATGTCGGTTTATACAGTCAGTCACGGGTGGTCCACACTCCAGTCCGGAAGGGGACGCAATAATGCAACGCTTTAACCACCACAGGGGAACAGAGGAGATACGATCTACAGTCGTGGCCAAACGTTTTGAGAATTCCATAAATATTAGTTTTCACAAAGTTTGCTGCTAAACTGCTTTTAGATCTTTGTTTCAGTTGTTTCTGTGATGTACTGAAATATAATTACAAGCACTTCATACGTTTCAAAGGCTTTTATCGACAATTACGTGACATTTATGCAAAGAGTCAGTATTGGCAGTGCTGGCCGTTCTTTTTCAGGACCTCTGCAATTCGACTGGGCATGATCTCCATCAAATCCTGACTGATAGCAACCCATTCTTTCAGAATCACTTCTTGGAGTTTGTCAGAATTAGTGGGTTTTTGTTTGTTCACCCGCCTCTTGAGGATTGACCACAAGTTCTCAATGGGATGAAGATCTGGGGAGTTTCCAGGCCATGGACCCAAAATTTCAACGTTCTGGTCCCCGAGCCACTTAGTGATCACTTTTGCCTTATGGCACGGTGCTCCATCGTGCTGGGAAATGCATTGTTCTTCACCAAACTGTTGTTGGATTGTTGGAAGAAGTTGCTGTTGGAGGGTGTTTTGGTACCATTCTTTATTCATGGCTGTCATTCTAACCCAATCAGCCTGACATAATGATCTCCAGTCTTGTGCTCGTCAACATTCTCACCTGAGTTAACAAGACCATGACTGAAATGATCTCAGCAGGTCCTTTAATGACAGCAATGAAATGCAGTGGAAAGGTTTTTTTGGGATTAAGTTCATCTTCATATGCAATTCATCTGATCACTCTTCATAACATTCTGGAGTATATGCAAATTGCTATTATAAAAACTTAAGCAGCAACTTTTAACAATTTCTAATATTAATGTAATTCTCAAAACGTTTTGCCACGACTTGGATATGCTTCTGTAATCTCTCAACCTGTGACATCGATAAAACAGCTAGAGAATAATGAAAACAAGTTATGACAGGAGCGGGACAAATTATTATGTTTCAAAAATGACTTGGAATAGAAACATATATAATAAATAATTTTATAATTAGATGTTAATGCAAAACCTGCCTTATGTGCAATTGACACGTTTTTTGGAAATGGTCGTGAAAAGCTAATGTATGACTGTTTTTGAAACTCCCTCGGCTAAAAATATTTGCGCATTTGAGTAACTTCTTTTAAAGGGGACCTTTTATGCCCTCTTTGAAAATCTTGATGTTGTTTTGGGGCTCTACAGGAATGGGTTTCATGCTTTAATGTTCAAACAAACAATTTTTCTCATATTTGATCTTGTTGCAGCACCTATCTTCCCAGTCTGTCAGTAACAACCTGTTTAGTGCCTGTCTTTAATGAAGCTTTTATATGTGCTCTGATTGGTCGGCTGGACCAGTGTGTTGTGATTGGTCAACCGCCAATGTAATGCCCATTACCAATAAACACACTACTAACTCACTCAACCAGGCCACGCCCCTTTGTTTTGCATATGCCTTGGGCGGGATTTATTTAAATGAGAAATATCGTGATGGAAGAAATGAGACGTTTCAGAAACACAGATATATAACTTTGCAGACCTTTTTCATGCTCAAACAGCCACATGACACACTAATCATCAGATGCAAAAATATAGTTCTAATAAACTTGACTTTTTCTCTGTTCACGATCAGGAGCGGCGTGAGCGCACCTCAGCTGAAGGCAGTCCTGCACACGCTCCGCTCTGTACTGCTGCATCGTGGGACAGCGCTGGATGCTCACAAAGAGGCGGGCTGGCTGACGCTACACCCACAGAAACTGTCGTGCTCTGAGGTCCTCGGTCTCCTGCGGCGCTGGGCGACGCTGGCCCGTGACGCCTCACTGCTGTCCGCTCTCCAGACTCTCTTCGACAAACACCGAGTCAAGGAGCTGACGGGTGAGAGGCTAAACATGTTGGAGGGGCTTTCCAGGTTCACCCCAAAATGAAAATGATGTCCTTGTTTACTTTCTGTTTTTTTTGAGAATTGAAATGTCTTCAGATTCCGTCAGCGCAAACCCTCTTCTGGCGTTCAAAAAACTACTGTCCGTATTTAGACACGCGTTGGAAAATTAGCGGTCAAAAGCCATTTTTGAGGCTGACCTTATTGCATATGCATTTATAGGAGTTTCCCTTTCAAACAAAAATTATGGGAGGCAGTGTTTTGGCAAATTTTGATTTAGTCATATTTTAGTCATCTGAATTGTTTTGGTTTTAGTCGACTAAAATGTAATGAGTTGAGTTATAATGAGTTAATAAACATTTCTCTATAATGACCAAACCCATTATATAGTCTGAAAACATCTGTGAATCTCAATTCAGTACTCGTCGGGACTTGATGCACACTTTTTTCCCAAGGAGAGCACGTGTGTTCCTAAATTGCTCCCAAAATCTTCCAAATTTTTCAATGAAAAAAAGACAGAATTTGTGTTACTTTAGTATCGAGTTACTATTATTGTTTTTGTTCAGTTAGATTAGATTTTTAGTATTTCTGCTTTCAAATTTTCTAATTTTTAGTAATTCTCATTGTTTTTAAGTGCCTATATAGTTTTTATTACTTTTTATTTCTGTACATGAGGTTGGGATAAAGCTCAGGAACTAGTTAAAATAAGTTTAAGTTTAAGGTTTTTATTTATTTAGTTAACATTTAGTTGGTTCATTTATAATTCATGTAACGAAGATTTTTTTAAACGGTTTTAGTTAACTATAATAACCCTGATACTAGTCAAATCTCTACATTGAATAAATTGTGTCAAATAATATTCTTAGGCTCCCAGACAGAAGCTCTAATAGTTTACTATGAATTAAATGGAAATTAAATATAGTTTTTGCAACCAAAATATCAAAAATGACCTGAAAAAAAACCTTGACTTTTAATTCTAAACGAGCCGAAAAAACACAGTGACTCTTATTTTGAAATGTCTGCACTTTATTATTTAAGTTGCAGACGGTTCATTTAAGTTCAGATGAGGGAGATAAAATATGCATTCTTAAAACTTATTACCATATAAACATTATCATAATTCATCAACACCAGTTCATAAGCAACTGGCTGGCATAAATGTGATCGTGAACGCTCTGAAGCGTCGCATTTTCCTACGGTTAGATCCGCAAGTTACAATTCTGCCGCACAGAACATCCTTCAGTTCTGCCCGAGTCCCATCCCGACTCGTGAGGTGAAGACCTCAGTGTCATCAAGCTACGCATCTGTTTTGAATATGCGACCTCTAGTGGACGAAAAACTACATAGTGCACCTTTAACTCGGACTGTCAAGTGATTAAAATGTTTAATCGAATTAATCTTAAATCGTACATCAAATCTGGCTTAGAAATCACTCCCATGCAAGTCATTATTGTGAAAAGCATCAAATAGACATTACAAAAAGGAGCTTCTTTATTTGATTCAACATAGAATTTATTACACATACTCTTTTGGACCATCAGGGTGAGGAAATGATGACTGACGTTTCATTTTTGGGTGAACTATACCTTTTATTGTTTTATTTCTTATTATTATGAAAATGTGATGTTTTTTTAGTGAAATTAAACTCTAAATACGAAACGTAAACTGCCAGTAGGTGGCTGTAAATGCAGTGTGTTTATGAGTAAGTCATTGAATCATTCACTCATTGGATTGGTTCAAAAGGACTGAAGCAACTGGTTCTCTTTACGAATGGTCCATTGAATCATTGGGCTTGTTGGACTTGAAGCGGCGCTGCACTGGCCGATAAGTGTGTGACATCAAAGCAAAGTAAGAGCGATTAGAGAGCGGATATGCATCGCTCCACGCAGGGCTGGGTGGGTCACTTTTAAAATGTGTTTCACTACAGATTACAAAATACATGCTTTAAAAAGTCATTTGTAACGTATTTCGTTACATTACTCAAGTTTAGTCACTTCATCTAAATACTTTAGAATACTTTGGAATACTAATAAGTGTGAAACAAACACAAAGTTTTTATCCCACAATTCTGACTTTTTTTCTCAGAATTCTGTGATATAAAGTTGCAATTGTGAGTTATGCGCTCAATTTTGAGACAAAATGTCAAAATTGAAAGAAAAAGTCTGAATTCTGAGATATAAACTCGCAATTTTCCAGAAAAAAGTCTGAATTGGGTGAAAAATACCAGAATTGTGAAATATGATCTCGCAATGTCAAGAAAAAAAAATCTGAATATCAAGTTTTTATGAAGCAATTCTGACTTTATATCTTGCAATTGTAGGGAAAAAAGTCATAATTCAGAATTTTGTTAAAATGATTCAAATGCTTTTATGAAATCACAGGTTTTTTTAAATCCTACAAAAATTTCTGTTTATTTCCATTGTAAGTGTCTCACTGTAATCTCGTCTCTGTAAAAGGAAAGGAAGGAAGCGATATTCCTTTATTGACAAACTGACCACCAGTTAATATGAATTAACATTTCTGTTCCAGTTTCATATGCGCATTCACTGAACCCTTCTTAATAGGAAAAATAAAATATTTTTTTTCAAATTCAAAACATAGGTATATATTTTGAATATATAAAATGATATACTTTATATACTCTTCACCTTGAATTCAGCGAGCGTTGCGTTCTTGTATTTCCATCTCCATGCCGCTTAAGGAAGTGTTCTCTTAGTTTTGCCGGTGCTACGCTAGAATTGCTCAACTTAGCATTGCAAATCATGCAGTGAGGACATGTGAATCCATATTGTGCATATTCGTCCGACCGCTTTCTTTTTTTGCTCGACATAGTTGGTATGAAGGGATTAAAATATTAGTATTCACCGGATGCTGACAGATACACTACGATTGAAACGTTTTCTGAAAGAAATGAAGTGTTCTGCAGCGAGTGCACAATAAATCGATCAAAAGGGACATTTTATAATGTTCTAAAATATTTTATTTTCATATAAATGCTGTTTTTAACTTTCTATTCATCAAAAAATCCCGGTTTTCACACAAATATTAAGCCGTTGTTTTTTTAACCGGAGCATCACATCATGATTTCTGAAAGATCATGGAGTAATGATGCTGAAAATTCAGCTTTGATCACAGGAATAAGTACGTCAACTTTTTTTTTAATCGCCATAATGCCGTATTATTAATGAAATAATGCAGCCTCGGTGAGCTTAACGGATTTCTTGCGAAAACAATTTACGAGAGCGTTCACGGACGGTCCTTGGCCTTGTGGAAACTAGATGAATGTTAGACGCACAGATCACATTCTTGCTCCTAACCAAACATCTCATGTGTTTATACAGGCTCTGGAAGAGAGAAAGGGCAAGGAAAATGCCACTCGGCAAAGCACGCTCCATTTCCAATGGAAAAACAGACAGAAACTGTAGATGGACAAGGGGAAAAACTGCTGGACGAGTGTAAACCGCTTCTTCGAAACATCCTCATCCATTGGGAGCCCGAACGGCACGAGGCTTCCGGTTCCAAACCCGATTCAAGCCGTCTAGACGGTGCAGCTGCATGTTTAATTCTCAAGTGGGCCCTTAAGACACTGACAGAGAGCCCGTATGAGAACGGCAGCACTTTAGATGTTTTAAAATGGGTGAGCGGCGTCGTACTGCCGCGCACCGCTATCGTAGACGCTGTGCTGTCTGATGAAGGCATGAGGAAGGACTTCCTACGGTTATATCACCACACGGCGCAAGAGCGCCGCTCAACCGTGGACACCCTCCAGCTGTTCTCCAGAGTCATGGTTCATCTGCTAGAGGCACGTGGCAGTTTTCTGAATGACGCCCACCACGCGGTGTTACGAACCTGTTTGCCTGCAAACACAGAGGACGGTGCCGAGCGAGGTAAGGCTAGAGCCAATGAACGCAACCGCTAATCCCAGAGAAATCTCAGGATTGAGGCTGTTCCCGAGATTTTTCTACTTGACTAGTTCATTTAAGCCATTAGTCGACTAAATTATGGTCATTTAATTACCGTATTTTCCGGACTATCCACACGCTTTGATCCTTGCGGCTTAAACAAAGACGCGGCTAATCTATGGATTTTTCCCGCTCATGACAAAGACACGGAGAAACACATATGATGCACCGAGTCATATAACCGGAATTGCGCCGAGTCAATTCCTCACGCTGCTGTTTCCAGCGTCTTCTCATCGACTCATGAAGCTCTATTTCCTTCTCCAACAGCCGGATCAACTCCAGAGCAGCATCATACGCGTTTCTCCGTGTCTTCGTCATGATGAGGGTCACAAAATGACTACCGTAATCAGAACGACGGGAAGTTTGAGCGCGCTCGATTTAATCGAAACCGTAAACATGGCACCAAAAAACTGACACGTCACAGAATGTGAAGGAACATTCGAGATGTTTCAGCGGTGCAGATCCGACTGAAAGCCGAAACAATCGCCACCGCCATGAGGATTTTAGAGGTTCATTTGTTTCAGTGTACCTGTACACACCTGCGGCTTATAGACGTGTGCGGCTTATTTATGCTCAAAATAATATTTTTTTTTAAATTCAGTGGGTGCGGCTTATATTCAGGTGCGCTCAATAGTCCGCAAATTACGGTACTAAAAAAATATAGCTGTTAAACAATCATTTGCCTTTAATTTGTAGCTTTATATAGCTTATTTATACATTTACTTAATGATTATGAATGTAATTGCAACATTTTAATTGTTTATTAATAAAACAGTGTTTTCTGAGTCCGTGTCGGCTGCAAAGTTGCCGACGCTGGCCTGTCATCTTCGCGGTATCGTGGACGTAAGCAGAGAGTATTGCGTTTAAAAGCAGACATTTCAAGCTTTCTAGATATATTACATTGTTTGTTTTATTAGTGTACACAAATAAAAACAGTTTTGAATGTATTACATTGATATGTTACTCTTATGTGTATAACCAAAAATGACGGTCACATCGTTGGAATCGTTGGACAAAATTCATGCCTTGGATTCGATCGTCGCTCTTGGTGGAAAAAACGTTGAAAGATTGAGCCCATACACAAGAGAACACGTGGAAAAAAATCACGACTGGCCACTTGGTGGCGCTATAAAACATGAAAATTGGTATAGCTGCTTATCTGTTTGTCTGATTGACTAGAAAATTGGCATGTAGTATCTTTGTCTCATGTGCCATGATCGTCTATGATGACGATGACATATTTCAAACGCATGTCCGCCATCGGCCAATGAACGGCCGTCAGACAAGGTTGACGGAGGCCGACCGGAACAAAACTCGCTGAGCCGGTTTGACTCACGGCCTTAGAGCCCTGTGAGAAATTCAAAAGAAGAGGCCGCCTTTACGTGCTTAAAGGATTGCATATCATGTGATTTTTCGCACACGCTCACGACATTTATACCACATGGAAAACAACTTTGACGAATGAGTCCTAGGTTTTTGGCTCATCCTCAACTTTATAAACCAAACAGTGTAAATATGCTTTAAATTGGGGCGAATGAAGCCAAACCCCCTTCTGGAACAGTGCACAGTGAAGCCAAACCCCCTTCTGGAAAATTCTTATTTTAAAATTTAACTTTCTTACACAGGCGAGTGGATAAGGGATGGTTGGATGAATTAATAAATAGATAAATAATTAGTCTGGTTAGTTTCACGTGCGCACAGTCTGCTCTTGTCCACAGACACGAGAGCGGATCACATGATCGAGTCGGCCGGACAGATTTGAATTCTGCACAGAGCGTTATGGAGGAGCAGTGGTTCGAGATTAGAAGGAAACTGAGGCTTTACTGAGCTCAACAGCCCTGGCCGAACTGTGACGTTATTGGCCGTTTTAAAAAAGGGGAGGAGCTGTTTGATATGTCCCGCCCTGTCTTCCTGTTTCAGTGGAAATACATCAACGCATTGAGTAATGCTGCGCGTTATTCCTTTAAATGCTCCAGCGCTTTGAATCAGGATGGATTCTGATTGGCTGTCCATGTTTTTATTGTTTCATTGTGAAAGTAATGTTTGTTTCGTATTTTTCTCAGTTCTTAAGAGGACGAGTGGTTTCATTTACGCACTGTAATGATATCATTATAGGTCCAGTTTTAGGTGCTTTGTTTGGTTTATAACCTTTTATGGAGATGGTGATGGGAAAAATGCATTCAGAACTGGTTTGTTGAAATAATAGTGTGTTTTCTTTTCAATCTTTTTTCCTCTGAAATATTGTTTTTGTTGACAGAAAGCGGGCTGAGACTGCTGTCTCTGTACATCTATGAGCTGTGGAGCGGCGCGCCGTCACCGGACCTCCTGCTGACCCACGCCAGGCTGCTGTGCCACAGGACCGGCGCCAAGAAGCCCAGATCTCACACGGCGCAAATGTGTGAAGACATCCTGACTGCGCTCGACTCGTGACGCGCTCCGTCAGGAGATTGTTTTGCAAAAATGTAATAAAAAAACGTTGAATGGATCTCTTTGTAATTTTATTATTTTAAAATAAAAAAGATGAACAGGCCTTTGTGTTCGAGTTTTATTGGCATCGTGATACTTTTTTTTTATATATATATATATATAGTTTATCATTGATAGACTCATTTTTTTTGGTACGGTTTTGTATGGAAACTAGTTTCTGCCACTAATAATAAAAAATACAAAAGGTAATGGCGACTTATCAAAAGTTTGGCTCACAATCTCGCATTTCTGACTTTATTTCTCAGAATTATGACTCAAATTGGTGAGTTTATATCACAATTCTGACTTTTTCTCACAAGTGCCAGTTTGCATCTTGCAATTCTGACCATTTTTCAGAATGCAGAGTTCATATATCTCAGTTTGGACTTTGAATTTATGTCTCACTTTTATATCTTGCATTTCTGACTTTATTTCTTAGAAATATCTCTCAATTCTGTGAATAAGTCAATTGCGAGATGTAAACTGCCAATTATGAGAAAAAAAGTTTTTTAAAATTCATTTAGTGATGGAAAGATGCTTCACTTGTTTTGAGATTATCAGCTGAAATGTCCGTTATCTAATATTTTTGTAGGAAGTACTGTATGAAATATGTTTTTCGATTTCAGAGATGCATATGATTTTTCCATCAGGAGATCATCGTGACTTTAGTGTCTTCTTGAAGTTGCTTCTTATTTGTATCTTTTCTGGTGAGATCCATAGCCTTTCATCAATGGCAAACCAGATTTTTTGACACGAGGACCCCTACGTAGAAAAATACAAATAAAATATTCACTTCATAAAACATTTTTTGTTCTTGTGTTGAGCTTCAAAGACTATAAATACGTCATCTTCTCACCTTGGTAGTTGCCCCGAGTGTGAAATAAAAGACAAAATCATGAAGAAGAAGCCAATAAACGCAGCTAGAATGATCCAGAATATCAGGACAATGGAATCTACGAAGAGAAAGACAGTTAGGCGTCGCTTCAGCTGACCTGTGGTCGAGAAGAGAGTGTCGGTGACTCACATCTGTTGTACTTCAGCGTGCTGGCGTTCACAAACACTGGATCCACGTAATCGTAGTAGTACTCGTAATCCAACACGTATTCTGACGACTTTGTGGAGTTCTTCATTGTCTTTGGATTCGGTGATGGTGTGAATCTGAAACGGCACCAGAAACCCCCGTCTGATTGTAAATCCTTGATCCCAGCCTTGAGAATCCGTTTTAAAAGCACAGTGAAGCCACACCCCCTTCTGGAAAATTCCTATTTTAAAATGTAACTTTCTTATACAGGCGAGTTACATCAGCAGTTTTGAAAATGTATTATTATTGATACTTATTAAATATTTTTTATTATAATTATTGTCAATACGATTTTAATTTATTGTTAATGTTTCTGAATTTAAACTTGTTTAATTAATAAGATTATTATTATTATTGTTGTTAATTGATAATTATAACAGTAATTATAATGGATGATTATTCATTAAATAACAGTAACGATAATAAATATAATTGTGGAATTAATAAATAATAACAATTATTATTTATTATTTAATAAATAACATTGTTGCTATTCATTTAATCAATAATAAAAAATAAATAAAAATGATTATTATTATAATTAATATAAAAATCATAACAATAGTCGCTAGTATTAATATTGTTATTATTCTCAATTTAATGAATTATTATTAACAATTATAACAATAATTGTAATGATTATGATAATCATTATTATTCCTTTGTTAAATTAGATTATTACTTAATAATTATTAAATAAATAATGGTAACAATAACAGTAATTATTCTAATTTAGTATTATTCATTAAGTAATTACAACAGCAATAATAATAATTATGATTATTAGAATTATTATTTATTAAACAATTATTATAGTATTATACAAATATTATTATTAATACCAACAATTATTATAATTATTTCTATTATTATTTCATCAGAATAAGCTTTTTGCAGCTGATAATGTATTTTACAGCAAAAATGAAACGTAAAAGTACTTCCATGAGAGCTAACATAAACATTTCTCTAGTTTATATAACTCTTTCATCGGAACGCAATAGTAAATTGTAAATGACTGAAAAACTGCAAATGATTCTTGCTCTCATTATGTTTATGCGTATGTTTAAAATTGATTTGTGATGGATTTATGACCACAAACTCTCAGTGATGATAAGTTGATAATGATGTCATAGTAAGTCGACCAATAGCGAGTGAGCTCCACGAATGGTCCCGCCTCCCGTGCGGGATTCCTCCAATCACAGAAGACGGTGTATGTTTGAAACTGCCAGTCTCAGATTACATGGACTTCATCGCTCACAGCTGTTTGTACATCGACGAAGTTTCGTTTTCCGTTGGAAACAAATACAAGTCATTTAAACGGACTTTATCATTTAAAACTTTTAATCCACAATCACTCTGTCGGAGTTTAAAGTAGTCGCGTCTCTGGTCAACGGACAGCGTTTAACGCGTTTTAAATGCGAAGTACCATGTGAATTCGGATTATTAATTGAACCGTTTTACTGAGAAGCGTTGCGCTATGGCGGACGGAGCGATTCTGAACGCCAGCGGTTTGACGTCTCGAGCGAAGAAAGTGAACAGCAACAACCCTTCAGCCGTGAACCTGAGGAGAAGAACTCGACAGAGCGCCAGAAGAGACCTTCACAGCCGGGTAAGAGCCTGTAGAGCAGGCCAGAGACGAGCTCCGCGACTCTTCCTGTTCCTGCCTTCATTCTCGTGCTCTTTATTGCTGCTTTTGATTCGTTCATACACATTACACGCACTGTTTATCGATGTATGAAGTTCATTGTGACCGCAGGTTGTCTTGGAGAAGGTCCTGGGCATCACTGCGTCCAGCAGCAGCGCTTTAACCTGCGACCCAAACACGGGTTCCGTGGCTTATCCTGCAGGGTAGGACTGTTTCTGTGCTTGTTTTCTGTATGGAAATCCATACTTAAAGGCGTAGTGCACTCACATTTTTTTTCTGTATAACTAAAGTTTAATTTTTAAAATAGCCTCACTGCTTTTTTCCTTTCAATAATTGACCGTTAGCAAAGCCCCGCCCCCTTTAGTTACCGTTGACGCTCTCCCGCCACACATCATGTTCTCACGCGTGACGGAGCAAAGAGGACACTGACAATTTATGAAACGAGTTCATATTTAAGATATAGTAATGTTTCAAAGAAGTTTAAACGATAAATATCGTATGGTGTGTGTTTAATGTGTCGCTGTAGCTCCTCGTGAAGCGATCATCTCGCAAATAAACATGAATGAACGTCAGGAGGAATGTCGTTTCAAGCGCGGGAAGACGTTTGAGTTCGCCAACGTTAAGCCACCTGTCTGCTTTGACCGATAAAATGGCGGATTCGTGGTTATGATCGTACTTGGCAACACTTTTGTTTTCGCTGGTAGTCTCCCGTATTTCACACCAATCCCCTCCCGTACCGCTATTTCTCCCAGGAAACTTGAATGGCCCAAACCTCGTTAAATGAATAATCGCATAAATATATTCTTCCGAGGTTGTCCGGTTGCCAGATCTTCTACTCGTACACATCATACAAATTCCAACCCATTTTTGACCTCAACCTGACAACCTACGGTTGATGTTGAAGTGCGGGAAGTTGCGTCACTGCTCGAAATGTGAGTGGGGTGTTCCGGCGAACGGAAGATTTTAATTTCATATCTCGGAGTGATGTTGCCCATGCCTTATCCAAAGTGTGTCACACGGTAGGGAAAATTACGCCACTCGACGCATTAATGCTGCGCTCACGTTCTGTCGGAAATTTGATCGTTCCAAATTCTGAAGTGGTGATTATGAGCTCGTCGCATTCAAGATTTGAAATGGGAGGGTGCTCATTTATACCTGGAAAGTTGTGTTTATAATTCCGAGAGAATGTGAAGGCAGCATAAAGCACAATCGACCCTTCGCAAACAGTTTGATTGACAGGCGATCTGACCAATCAGAACCCTGAATCTGCCATTTTGTCCATCAAAGCGGTCAGGTCCGTCGAATCACGTCTTGAAACAACATTCCTTCTGATGTTCATTCATGTTTATTTGATGCTATAAATGAACTAGTGTGAAGAGATGATCGAGGAGCGACACATTAAACACACACTAGACGCTATTTATTGATTCAACTCCTTTAAAACATTACAATATTTTAAATATGAAACCGTTTCATGCGTCGTCAGTGTTACAAGTAACTAACCCTAAACCAAACCATAACTATATTGTAAGCACATGTATTAATATTACTCAGTACTTATTTGAGTAAGTTCAATGTAACTACGTCATCTTAAAATCTATATTTATTCAGTATAGACACATTAAATTGATCAAAGATGATAGGAAAGAAGTTTATAATGTTACGCAAGATTTCTATTTGAAATAAATGCTGTTCTTCTGAGCTTTCTACTGAAAATATCAGTTTCAACAATCTTGAGCAGCACGACCGTTATTATGTGGGCTAATGAAAATATAAGTAGGATTTCTGAAGAATCATCTGACACTGGAGACGGAAAACTTAGCTTCGCCATCAATAAACTGTGTCACGTATTAAATACTATCCATAATATTACCATTTTAATGAAATAAATGCAGCCTTGGTGATTTTCCAAAACATTGAAAAAAATTGTACTTATCCCAAACTTTTAAACGGTAGTTAATGCGTACTGTAAAGGACTATTGTCACCTGTGAAGTAATGTGGTGATGTTGTGTTTCAGTTGTGTTATCGTCATCCTGAGCGCAAAGAAAAGCAAGCAGACTCACATATTTAACACATCCAGGTAAATGACGAATAACTTTAGTTCCATTGCATGTTGTTGTACAGTGTGACACAATTAACTCCAAATCATGTGTTTGCTACTTAGGAAAACCTTCAGTGCCTTGGCTTTCTCGCAGAATGGAAAATATTTGGTCACCGGTGAGGTAAGTGTTCGGAGATGTTTTATGAGGGCCAGAAGAATGACGACTGCGCTAAATGCCCCTCTCGGGGCAGGAGACGGTCTATGGTTGATTCGTACGGTTATCTTATGTATATGTGTTTGAGGAGGGCTTACGTCTGGGCTCTCTGCGCGTTCCGACACATTCCAGCTCCCCGGTTGCCATGGCGAGGCCCAGTGTCTGTCCCAACTTGGTAAACCAACAGAGAATCGCTGTAGCAACAACAGATCACAAATGCTGAGCAATGCCTGCTTTGCTTTTTTAGGCATCTGACTAATATGTTGCATAGGGGAGTTGACGGATATTTAAAAGAATAGTATTTTTTTTTTTTTTTAATAAAGCTGCTTGAAGATTCTTGAGATGTTTTCCGATGCGTCTCACAGAAAGAATAACCTCAGATGGGTTTGGAACTGCGTGAGGATGATGACGGAATTTTCAGTTTTGCGTGGACCATTTCTTCAACGGTTTGGGAATCAGAAGATTATCACTGCAGCTGCGTTTAGATGAGGATTAGTCACCGTTAAACTCTTGAAAGGAACATGTTGTCCTACATTCTCACACACATGATCGTTTACTGGTGGCTGCTTTATCCACTCATGCTTTTTGTCATTATCTGAGTAAATTAAAAATGGCACTCTACCATTCTACTCATACTTTTTTTTGTAGTGTGCAAGAATATAATATAACCAAATTACGATCTGCATTCGCCTAAATTAAGTAAAAAGGTACTAGAGGTCATATTTTTAAAGGTGATAATTCACCAAAAAATGAAATCCCAGGCCATCCTAGGTATATGCAAATTTCTTCTTTCAGCCAAACAGAGTTATGTTAAACATTTTTATGACGCTCAAAATCCTCCATAGATCATTTATTATCGCTTGTCAAATTTGCCCCTATTTGGGTGTGAGGAGCAAAAACACGCCGTTTTTGTGGAGTGTATCCCTTTAAATGCAAATGAGCTGCTGCTCCTGCCCCCTTTCAAGAAGAGGGCGGAGCTTTCACAGCTCAACAACAACAAAGCTTATGGCTGTCGGAAGCTTGCTATTTTACTTTCTAAAGTTTTAAATAAGGATATTTTTCTTCCACAAACGCATCGAATCACTTCAGAAGGCCTTTATTAACCCCCCAAAGCCGTGTGGAGTATGTTAATGATGGATTGATGCAATTTTCTGGACTTCAAAAACTCCTCCATTCACTCCTGTTATGAAGCTTGGATGAGCCGGGAGATTTTTAATGTAACTCGAGTTGTTTGGCTGAAAGAAGAAAGTCATATACACCTCATTGTGTCACTGCAGCTGCGGTTAGAAGCTCCTGCTGCCATAAGTCTGTTCTGAGAGGCGCTCTTATGCTCCAATAGCATTAAAAAAAGCTTGTTTTATAAGAAACGACATTTGAGAGTTCATGTCAGATTTTGCTGCTGATTTGAAATCTAGCAGTTTGAGGTTTCCCCAATTGAAGTAGACGTGGCTTGGTCTTGGTTTGCAAATGTTGATGCTTTAATAACACACAATTTATCGGAAGCGTTTATGCTGGGATGTGTAGGTTGTGGCTACTTTCATGGAAATTGCATTGACATAAGAAAACATCTCCATCCATGAGTCACACGTTGGGCGATTCATTAGAGATGCACAGTCTGGTGTCGTGAACGCTTTGGTTTATTCTGTCATTATTAAATGGACTATAAAAGTCCATTATTTACTGCCACCTACTGGCGTTGTTTGTTTAATTTTAAAAGTATTTCTTTTTTTTGTTTTTTACTATTCAAAATATTATTTATTTTAAAACGTTAAACCCCTAGTATTGTTTAAATTGTGATATCTTGTTTATTATAATACACTAGGTTATTACTGATGATTGTTTATGTAGTTTTATTAAGTAATATTTAAATGCAATATAATATAATTTAAGATTAATAAAACAAAAACACTGCAAAAGCTCCACGACCCCGCCGTTAAAAAATATATATCGACATTTCCCTACAAATACATTTATGAACACGTTTGTTAGAATCTCATGTGAATTATGAGAACTATGATGTCAACATTCTTTACAAATATATTTAAATCCAGAACACGAACCTCGCATACTAGAACAATTGGAATATTTTAATTATTTTAATATATTGATTTGGACTAGCTGCAATACCACTACGGCCCACCGTTTGGGAAGCACTGGAATAGAAAAAAGGAAAAGAGAATGAAGTACAGCGACTGAATACGGTCTATAACATGGTAAATAAAACCAACTGTACCGTTTTTTTTTAAAAGACTTCTGGAAAGAGGAATGCAAGACTGTGAAAAAAGAAAAAAGTGAACCATGATTAAAATATTTAAGCAGTTTGATAGTGTAGGGAGAATGAACGTGCGTCCCGATTTGGGTATTTATGCACTATTCTGTGTAGTGTGAATGGTGCAATTAGTGCGTTCACACGGAAAATTCCTAAAGGAGAAGAAAGTACAGCCTTTAAATGCTTCATGCACGCGACTGCAGCTTTACTAGCAACATAAACCATATAATATTCATACACTAGATGTTTTATACTCTAGTATAAGTTCATAGTAGAGCTGCAACTAACGATTATTTTTTCTGTCGACTAATCTAACGATTATTTTTATTAAGTTTTATTTTATTAATCTAGAGATCTTTTTTTACGTAAGAAGTTAGAACTGATTTAGCAGTTGATTGAGGTGTAGAAACACTGGGACACGCCATTATGTAACAATACGATTTGATTTTGATTAAAAATAAGTCATTATGTGTTCGTCCAGTGGAAGACATTTGAACTTTAACATGAAGAGCGTCAAAGACTTTCTCTACAGTCTTAAAGGAACTTTGATGGTGTTCAAGCCACTGAACAAACGTGTGTTTTTCCTCTCGCTCTGTCTGTGATGCAGAGAGTCTCAGCGAGCGCGCGGGGCGGGAATCAGGAGCGCGAGCGACTCAAACCTCGCACGTGCGAAAGAGAACGTCCGCGCACATCCAAATGAACTTCTTTGAAATGCAAAACTGATTTTCGTTCGCTCGAAATATTTATTTATTTGCGAGACGAAGATTTTCTCCTCAACTCAGTTCACGTGCGAAAGGGCTCAAAATATGATCTTGCGCACGCAAACATTTGGCAGAGATCCAATTCCAGAGGTGGAACGCCATTTGGGTTCTGTAAAGGGAACAAAGGAGCGTTTTATTCGGCCTCTGTTTAAAGTGTTCCCATACTTTTGATAATCGTGGTCCGGGTTTTTGTGATAGAATGGAGCTTTCTCTGTTCCCAGGAGCAGAAGCCGCCGTTACACGAGATGAATGTAAACTGTGTACATATTTTCATAGTCGACGTAATCGATTGCGTCGTTGCAGCACTAGTTCATGGTGTATATTGTGTCATTTGGGACTTGACTTGATTACGTCATTTGCAGTGGGAGTGGGTGGGGCTAAAGTTCTTTTGGAGTCTTTTGCTCGTTTCGATTGGTGGATATTTTTGCAGAATCATGGGTAATGTAGTTCTTTCAAACCATAGATGCTGCTGTTAAACAATTTATTTTAAAAAATGTTGAAACGAGGCAAAATGATAGCTTCAACAAAGGCAGCAGCCTCTTAGCCCACAGTAGGTCTGTCTGAATGTTCGCATTTAAAATAAATTCCTGTGTAGAGAAAATGATGGGCTTTTAACTTCCGTGACCTGACTGTTATTATGCTGTATAGTTGGGTGAAATGATTTCATGCATTTTATTTTTGTTATTCATCTTTTTTCTTTTCCCTGTTGCTCGGCAGAGCGGGCACATGCCCTGTGTGCGCGTGTGGGACGTGGCAGAGCGGGCACAGGTGGCAGAGGTCCAGTGCCATAAGTACGGCGTGGCGTGCGTGGCGTTCTCCCCCAACGGGAGCTACATCGTGTCTGTGGGATACCAGCACGACAGGACCGTCAGCGTCTGGGAATGGAAGGTGGGCTTGACCGTGAGCAGTAGTTCAACCCAAGAAAAGAGACACTGCCTGTAAACCAGTGCTCTGGACACTTTGCAGTGTAATAGTGTGACATAACTTTAGTTTCTACTTCTTGAGCAACTTTTTTTGGGGGGGATGAAATGGTATGTTCTTGCAATTCCGTTCGGTGCCGAAATGACATGCTTTACCACAGTTTGATAGAAATGGGGAACTTGTTCAAATGTGAGACGAGAGACACGCACCCGTTCACACCTGGTGTTTTAATCTCTCTTTAGTCCGCTTTCGACCACTTCTGTCCTGAGTTCTTCGACGGAAGGGTTTTTTCAGATCTTTTGATCGAACAGACGAAATAAGCTCACGTAATTTACATGTGAACATGCCTGGAGACTGCGGGAAAACACAGAGCAGCAGCTTTCATTTCTGATCTGACCACGGCGAACGCTGTGAGTTTAAGTTCGAAATCGGGAATGATGAGAGAACATCAGTTGTGCCAATCAATTGATCACTAACAACTAAATTCATCTCTACAGGAACAGAAGCTGCATCTGAATTGGTACAATTACAAAAGCATAAATAATGTCGAGATTAATGTTTTTAAAAATTTGTGGAAAATCTATCACGTCTGCAGTTGTGCTCATATTTGTGAAAACGGCCCTCTTTCTTGGGATATTTATATCATAACAATATGATATAATTAAGATCTTATACTTTTTTGCAATCATAGCTTGAATTTTATGGGCGTTTGTATTCATTTTGGTGGCATTTTTGACTCAATCCCTTGTTGATTTCTGACCCGGCACAACCGTAACACAATAAATGGAATTCGAAATAGTTATTGATTGCATTTCAAGCAGTTTTACATCCCATCAAATGAATGATGTTAACAAAGAAATCGGACGGAAATTTAGCGATATCCCAGCAGTTGTGGTCTTGACCGGTCTTGAAATAAAATCCAGACGAGACCAAGACTTTCAAAAAATGGTGTGAAGACCAAAACAGGTTCTCAATACTAGTATTTAGTGTCATCCACTTGTGATCTGATCGTCTGAAATGCAGCGACGGTTTTAAAGAAACCTTAAAGGATCATTGCGTGCGGACACAAGAACTGGGCTGACCGATGTCTGAAGTATACTTTGGCCTTGAACAAACCAAATAATTATATTGTGAACCATAAACCTGAATTCAAAATGAAAATGATTCATTTCTATTACTTGCATCAAGCAAATGTTTGTTACTGTGAAAGCTGAGGGATTTCACACGACTCTTTACAGACTTGCTTTCTCTCGTTCTCTATATAGAGATTATCTGCATTTTGTAGATCACGGTTTGTACCGATTCAAATCGACACGTTGGAATGACCATTTAGTAAATAAGCAGCAACTCAATCATTCATGTGCTCTGAACTCATAATTATGATATTTCTGACTCTCCTTGACAGGCTTCGGTGATGTTTGTTTAGGCGACGGGGTGTTTAAAATGAATTTTTGAAGTGAACATCAACACATCTCGTGCTCTGAGACACGAACGAAGCTCAATTGGAATGAAGATTGCCAGTCTGTATATAAATAATGCTCTTAAATCTTTTCTTTGCTTGTAGAAGGGGACCGTCATTGCATCTAATAAGGTGTCCAGCCGCGTGCTTGCGGTGTCTTTCTCGGAGGACAACAGCTACTTTGTAACCGCGGGGAACAGACATGTTAAATTCTGGTATCTGGACGCCTCAAAGGAAAGACGGGTGAGACACTTGATACATATTGGCATCTTTAGCAACACGGCAGCAACCATTTATGATTTTAATAAGTGTGATATACACACAATGTTGTCGTTGCATGCTGTGCTACAATACAAACTTCTCTTGGTGTAAATGGCATCTGCTTCTTGATTTTGGTGCCATGCTGATTCAGTCACCTTAGAATTTCAAGTGTGCTGATGTGTTTAGTGCCGTTTCCTGTGTTTGCCCACATCCTTATGTGACTGTGGGTTTGTTTTCTAACCAGATGGAGCACAAAACGTGTTTTTCACTGCTCAAATATGCATAATTTCCACATGTTATTGAAGCATTTGTGAAGATCATCACCTGTTGTTGGCTCCGACAGGTGAACAGCACGGTACCTCTGATTGGCCGCTCGGGGCTGCTCGGGGAGCATCAGAACAGTCAGTTCTGTGGTTTGGCGTGTGGCCGTGGCTCTATGGCCAGCAGCACCTACTGCATCACACACACGGGTCTGCTGTGCCAGTTCAACAGCAACCGACAGCTGGATTCCTGGGTCGATCTCAAGGCAAGTTACACGTTGAGCCTTCATTTCATATCTGTCATGTAGTGTTTCCCAACATCGTTCACCCACAAATGACATTTCTGTCATTGCTCACCCCGAAGACCTTCGTTCGTCTTCCGAACACAAATGAAGATATTCTTGACGAAATCCGAGAGCTATTTGGCCTTTGATAGACTGCAACACAACTACCACGTTCAAGGCCTAGGAAGGTATTAAAGACATCGTTAAAATAGTCCATGTGACTACAGTGGTTTAACCTTAATGTTCCTTTTTGTGCAAAAATGACTTTATTCAACAAACTCTTCTCTCCCTCGTCTTTCTGCTATGCTGTTCGGCGCTTCCGTGTTTGTCAGAACGCAGGCTGACGCTGGTCACATGAGCAGCACTTTACACGCGTGTGACGCAGTCAGCCAATACTGAGCCGGCGTTCGCACATAAACACGGAGGTGTAAACGGTGGAGCAGAAAGAGATTGTTGTAGTCATTTTTGTTTTGTTTTCGCACTCAAAAAAAAATCCTAGTCGCTTCATAACGTTAAAGGCAGGGACACACCAACCCTACGTCAAAAAAGTAGCGGCAACGAAAGCCAATGGTGTTGTCACCTCACGTCGGGGGGGAAAATATGTGCTTGAACACAGAAAGAACTTCAGCCGACTGTCAACTAGAACCAGCGAGCAGATATTTGTCTATATTCATCATTCAAAAAGGGAAAGGGAAATAAAACTGCATGAATACAAACCATGCGCTTGCTTAACGTTTTGAATATCAGTCACTCTGCTCATGTTCTTATGAAAATATTCATGCGTTCGAGTGCTCAGGTGAGATGAGGCAAAATTAGAGCAAGCGTCTGTCGGTGCCGTCATGACTTCTTTGCTTGCTTTCATAACTTTTGCTTATGTTCTCGTGTACTGACTCGTTTGCTGTACTGAACAGCCAATCGGAGTTCTTTCTCACCGACGCCGATTCAACATGTGGAATTTTGGCGGGAAAAAAAAAAGTAGATCGTGCGGAACACACTGAGAAAATTTAGTCGGTTACGCACAAAACTGCCCGACGGCCGACCGTCGGCTTGGCGTGTTCCGGGTTTAAGGTTGAACCGCTGTGGTCACGACTATTTTAACAATGTTTTTACTGCTTGCGTTGCTTTTTATAGGAGATAAAAAAAAAAAGAAAAAAACTCTGGGATTTCATCAAAAATATCTTAATTTGTGTTCTGGAGATGAATGAACGGGTGTGGGACGACATGAGGGAGAGGAATTAGTGACAGAATTTCATTTTTGGGTGAACTAACACTTTAAATAAGCTTGTGTTTTCAAGTATGTATGGCTACATTTAGACTGCAAGTTCAAATGTGATTTTTTTTTTTTTTTTTTTTTTTTTTTTTTTTTTTTTTTTTTTTGCGCTTACCCGATTGAAATCTGATCAGATTAAGCGTGCTTTGAAATCCTATTTGAATCCCGTTTCTGGAAATCAGAAATCTGACCGTGTGGGTTATGTGACTTTCCCGCGCCACGCAAAACATAAACGTCAGATGTTGAAATGGGAAACGTCGCTGCTGAAACTTTGTTGCAAAGTACGGAACGAGCAGAAAATGACAATAAAATGCAGACGTGTTTTGAAACCGACCGAGACGACAGATGCGTGAAAACTTTATAAACGAACAAACCGACGTAACGCCATTGCCATAGAAACCAATGCGGATGTTCCGGAAAACGAAAGAGCGTCATGGATGCACACATCTGATCTGAACGGTTGCGATGCACAATGTGGACCGTCAAATGTTAAATCAGATTTCAATCGAATTTGGACTAACAGTGTGAGCATAACATGCCTCGAGCCCAATAGGACAGGGTTTGTAGGATGTTATTTTATGTTGTCATGAGTGTTTTTGTCGTTGTAGACGACGTCAGCGCACTGCTTATCGGTCAGTGAGACGTTTGTTTTCTGCGGTTGCGCTGATGGCACAGTGCGCGTGTTCAGCCCTCAGGACCTGCGTTACGTCACCACTCTCCACCGGCCGCACTGCTTGGGAGTCGATGTGTCTCAAGGCACACGGCCTGGGTAAGAGACTGTGATAGAGCTGCAACTACGATACGGTTTCAATTTTAAAGGGGTCATGTGATGCTTTTTAATGTTTTTCCAGAATCTGACTCGTCCTCGAACTGATACTCTAATACAGATGACGTTATTAACCGTTTACAAATGCTTTAGAAGCCTTGGAAGCTGAAGGTAAGGCCATCCACAATGCACTGGGTCCGCTGGCCAATCAGAGCACTCTGGGCTTTTCGGAAGGCGAGGATTTATTGAAATCAGACGAACTGAGAATAGAGGTGCTGGAATAATGTACAAAAAGTTTTTTTTTTTTTTAACATTAAACTTAAATTATTCTAGTACAACCAATAAACAAAATCGCATCATATGACCCCTTTGATACTTAGCAAAAAAAGGAAACCAATGCTTTTTTTTTTTTTTTTTAACCAATTGATTGCAATCAAAAACAAAAATTAAATCTTTTTTTTAGTGCTGCTACGACGTCATCGATTATGTCGACGCGTCACTGTTTACGTTTACTGTTGAGTCGCTCGCGCTCCTGATTCCCGCCCCGCGCGCTCGCTGAGACTCGCTGCATCACAGACAGAGCAAGAGGAAAAACACACGTTTGTTCAGTGGCTTGAACACCATCAAAGTTCCTTTAAGACTGTAGAGAAAGTCTTTGACGCTCTTCATGTTAAAGTTCAAATGTCTTCCACTGGACGAACACACATAATGACTTATTTTTAATCAAAATCAAATCGTATTGTTACATAATGGCGTGTCCCAGTGTTTCTACACCTCAATCAACTGCTAAATCAGTTCTAACTTCTTACGTAAAAAAAGATCTCTAGATTTAAAAAAAAAAAAAAACTTGATAAAAAAAATCGTTAGTTGCAGCTCTAATCTTTTTTTTTTTTTGTGTGTGTGTCATGATATCAGATGCAAGGCATGTTAAAATTAGCTCAGCTTTGCCAGACCACTGTGGTTTTGTTTCGCTCCAACTGTTTTTGAATGCAAGGACACATCCTGTGTGAACGCCTGCTTGGACCACAAAAGCAAATATGCAAGTGTTGGATAAAGAAACTGAAACACTGGCCAATATACTTTTGAAGGTTTCACGCCTATATATGCGCAGCTTGGTGGCCAATCAGATTTTACTTTCCATCAGTAAAGGCCAATTCACACCAACGCCAACCAACCACAACGAACAAGTTGGCCGTTGGATTTAGAGTGTTATGAAAAATAATTGTCTTGTTCACACTGAACCAACAAACAAACGAGTCACAGAGAGTCTGACTGGGAAAAATTGAGATCGACAACTACATGCGTGTAACCATGTTGACAATATTTTCAGGCAGGTTTATTAGATGAATAATATAGTATTGTATATATATTTTCATTGTTTCAAAGTATTGAGGCAAACATAAAAATATTAACCTGAATTCTGAAGCGCTAGCCATCTATCTGATGACTTGCGTTGGGGTTGTACAGCCTTCACCGGTTTATAAACTTCCTTTAGCGTGACCAATCAAAGGCCTACACAAGCATTTGTAGCTACACAAGCCAAAATGAAATCATTTAAAACTAAATTCAGGTTAAACCTGCGTTGCTCTCACACTTATACCTCTCTCTTTCGGCACGAATCCAAATATTTCCATTTCGCAAAGTATTTGGATGCTGTAGGCTACTTACTATTTATTATGTAAAGTCCATCATGTTCCAGTCATCTTTATTAAGACACATGATTTCAGTCAAGTCATCTTTATTTATATAGCGCTTTTTACAATGCAGATTGTGGCAAAGCAGCTTTACATTAATAAGAAAATGGTGTCATTGTGCAACTTATTCTATATATTATTGATTCATTCTGTTGCAAATATCAATAGTTATTAGTCTAGTTAATTTATGTATATCAGCACTGGAGAAAACAGTGACGTAATCGTCCGGCTCAGCTCAGTTCACATACAACGACACCAATGCAGGCGTATCAAAAACACTGCTGAATATCAAGCAAGTGTCCCCAACTTAATAATAATAATAATAATAAACTTTATTTTATATAGCGCCTTTAAAAGTAGCATCTCAAGGCGCTTTACATAACAAAATGAAATTAAAAGATACACATAACAGTGAAATCAAAAATAAAAAGCCAGTTTAATAACATAAAAAGTAATCAAATGAATCACATAAAAGCTATCCTAAAATAATGTGTTTTGAGGGATGATTTAAAAATACTGAGGGATTCTGCATTCCTAATCTCAGAGGGCAGGGAATTCCACAATTTAGGAGCCAAAGAGGAAAAAGCCCGATCACCCATAGTTAAGCAAGCCAAAGGAACCAAAACTCCAACAAATGGAGAAAAAAACCTCAGGAGAAACCAGGCTTAGTTCTCCTCTGGCCAACAGTGAACACTTGTCAGATACTCAGGCAGAGTTACAGGGCATTAAACCCATTTGGAATCGCAACAGTCAAAATATTTAATCTAGTTCCATCTAGTTTAAGATCTTTTTGATCACGCCGGTATGGGACGGTTTGTTGGGATATGTGCCACTGGCTGATGAGTCGGTAAGGTCTTAACAAAGGATGAGCTCGTTCACACAGTCTCCGCCGACACCACAGGGCCACATTGCTGCCGCACACAGGCACAGGTTCCCCGTCCGACCCGGACACGGCCCGGATCCAGCCAATCACATTAATTGGTAAACCTCGGGAAAAGCAGAGAGACAAAAAAATTAGTGTAGACGCCATTCTTCTTCAGATGTACCGAGTACATCTGGTGTTATAGGAAGTGTTCCCGGTTCCGGCTGACCTGATCTATGCAGCCTAACAATCCTTTAACGGATATAAAGACATAAACCGATAATGTGTAGTGTATGCCAGGATAAATAGATGCGTTTTTATGGACCAATGGGGAGAAGGATGAATAATTGGCTTCTGGAAACATTTAATGGATAATCGGACAAATAATGGGTCTGTGGGATGGGGCCGTGGCCTCCCGCTGCACCTTGGGATGGACCAATGGGGAGAAGGATGAATAATAGAAACATTTAATGGGTAATCGGACAAATAACGGGTCCGTGGGATGGGGCCGTGGCCTCCCGCTACACCTTGGGATGGACCAATGGGGAGAAGGATGAATAATTGGCCTCTGGAAACATTTAATTGGTAATTGGACAAATAATGGATTTGTGGGATTATCTGCCTCCCTCGACTGACCTCTCCACGAGACCAAAGGTGAAATTGACCAAGTAATGGTTTGGCAGGATGGGGTCAGTGAAAACACCATTCACTCAATGAGAGAACGGACGTTTCGTGGATATCTGGTGTTGCCCCCTATAGATGTCTGGTAAGCCAGTATTCTGGGGGAATCTCAGCAGGGGCAGTGGCGGCAGAGTAATCGTAAAAGGTACGAAGCCCCCATTAATTTCTAGAGTTTTGGGATCCACTTTCGCACTACGATCCCTCCGAGTATTTAAGTGTCCGTTGGCTGTTTATTAACGTGGGCCGATTTCCACGAACCCATTAAATGGACTTCCTCATGTTTTGAGGGGAGAATTTTTACCTGTAACTTCATTTAGATCCCGGTTCCTGTGTTCGAAACACACAGAGTGCTGCGCCAAAGTCTCTAGTTCCCGGGGAAAGTTCCAGCAGTGGAAACACGACTCATGTGGTACGCCGTGTTTTCTGGGGAATATAAGTGACACCGGGTCAAATTTGCTTTTCTGAGAGAGGGGGAAAAAACACACATCACATTTTATTATTTCAGTATTAAATCATTTAAAATACTGGTACGTTAAAATGAAACCTTTACATATATTATAAACACAATAAACATGTATTTTAGTTTCCCTCAATCCACAAAAAAGATCTTCAAATTTAATGGTGTTCAGAACAAGAATTAATTTTAATATAAAAAATAAATGGTAACATATAATATTAAGTTATAATGGAGTTTCACTGACACTGGTGTGAGTAATGTTGGCAAAATCATTATAATGTTGTTAGTCAAACGTTAAACATCAAATGTTACATTTTGTTTCTTTGATTCTCTCTTCATAGGCATTTGTTTGGTGCAAACCCAGAAGCACAGTATCCAGATACCCTGGCTTTAACCTTTGACCCTGTGACCAGGCACTTGACGTGCGTGTATAATGACCACAGTGTGTACGTGTGGGACGTGGGGGACATTCGAAATGTTGGGAAGGTCTATTCGGCTCTGTACCACAGCGGATGTGTGTGGAGTGTGGAGGTGCGTCACAGACCGGCTCACACTGAGATGATCAGATACGCAAAGCCCATTTATCAATGCGTAAATATTCTCTGCAGACCTACCCTGAGCTCGGAGATTCTTCAGCATGTCTGTCGCCCGGCTCTTTCCTCACCTGTTCATCTGATAACACCATCCGCCTGTGGAAAAGTGAGTCCCCGCAGAGTCACGGCTCAGGACTCGGCCTTCGCCACAACCTTTACAGCCAGGTACGGATTTCTGCTTGACTGCACTGGGCCGGGACACGACCGTATTCAGAAAGATCTTCAGGATTTGTCTGAACAGCAGAGATTTGGTCTTTTATTTATCTGTATTTAGGGTTTGTACGGTCATTAAAATTCCATGACTTTTCCCAGGTTTTTCAAGTAGCAATTTCCAGTTCTGGAAGAGTTTCAGAAAAAATAAGTGGTATTGTGCATAGTTTTACTATAATTCCCTCATTTTCCAAACCCAAATCCAGACCCTTGTTTAATAGATAATATTGGTTAAACAAACTAGAATACTTGGAATTCATTAAAGGATTAGTTCTCTTTCCTGATTTACTCTCCTCCATGTCTGTCTTTCTTTGTTTGAAAAGAAATTGAGGTTTTTGAGGAAAACATTCCAGGATTTTTCTCCATATAGTGGACTTTGCTGGGGTTCAACGGGTTGAAGGTCCAAATGTCAGTTTCAGTGCAGCTTCAAAGACTCTACATGATCCAGAAGAGGAATAAGAGTCTTATCTAGCAAAACGGCCGGCCATTATAAAAAAACAAATATAAATATACTTTTGATCCACAAATGCTCTTCTTGCACTTCTCTACGATTCGCCACGCATTACATAGTCACGTTATAAAGGTCCTATAGCTTCGTTTGGGTGAGGCACTGACAAAAGATGGCCACTACGACACTATAAAGCCATGTGCTTTTTTTTGAAAACCAATTTCATAGATTTAACATTACATGACCCGCTCGAAAAATAGGCTTTTTTGACTAGAAGCTCCGAAGACTGGAAATCTAAAGGATAATTCCGCTATGAGTTGGGCATGACTTCCGCGTTCAGGAATAGATAGATTGTTCGTCATATTTCGTGATCGTGTCTCTTCAGAGGACTTGGATTAATCCACTTGACTCATTTGGAGTAACGCGTATCTCTTAATTTGTTCCAAAGATAAATGAGTCTTATGGGAACTTTGGAACAACATGAGGGTGAGTAAATTAGGGCTGATTAAAATCGCATGCGATTATTTAATGCGCAGCTTGTCAGAGCTGTACGGCTCTGTGATCGGTAGTAATGCTTCTCCATCTCAAAGCCAGAGGGCGCTCTTGATATCAACTCAAAATATGCCCTGCCGCAGATGACGCACGTCATATCGCTGTCGCTGAATGAACAAACATTGAAACACTTTGATTTTAAACGTGACTAATACACAGAATAATAAAGTCTCACGGAAGGATGCTCAATTGTCGTTATGAAGTGAATTAAATGTTGGTTTTTTGTTGTACAAGATGTTGATAAATGCTTCTCATGTCTGGAAAGATGTCAATGCACATTGGTTTTTTCACATGGATCAGTATTTGGAGCCGTATTTCATTGACAGGCTGGGCATAAAAAAAAATCGCAGCCTTTGCGATTTCTTAATCGCGCTAAGAATCGCTTTTAAGTGATAATCACGTTCAATGTTATTGTTCGTATTGTGCAGTCCTAGAGTAAATGATAATCGAATCATTTGCCAATTCTTCTCGTTCATCGATTTAGTGTCTGTGAATGCGTTTCAGGACATCCTACGGATAGTGTATGTGGACGATGACACGCAGTACCTCAAAGCTGAGGCGGAGAAAGCGGAGGGAGGAAGCCAGGATGGTAAATCTGGAATCAGGGTTTTGGGAATCAGCCCAGATGGCCAGCATTTGGCTGCCGGAGACCGCAGTGGAAACCTGAGGTGAGGGGAATGAAGGGTCTGTGCGGGAGAACTAAATCATAAATATATGCTGAATCAACTGTCTCTTCTTCAGAATCTTCGGCTTGCAGTTCATGGACGAACTGCAGAAAATCGAGGCTCATGATTCGGAGGTGTTGTGTCTAGCATTCTCTCCTAATGAGACCGGTGAGAGAGCCTTTCTTTATTTCAAATACATATTTTGTATTTGTACTCTGCTCCCTAGGCATTAGAAAGGTGGTGGGGGGAGGGGGGGGGGGGGGGCTGTTTCTGCCTAAATAGGTAGGAAAACACCCATAATGCACTGGGCATGTTGCAGTCCAAGGCCACTTCCACCAACCTGCTATGCATACACTAAACGGAGTCAGATACTGCCTTGCTTTAGTAGGAAATACTTCTTAGCAAACTTTTAGTTATAATGGCGTCAACTGTTCCCGGGTGCAAGAATACAGAGAGTAAACGTTTAGTGGGAGTGAGTTACTTTTGGTTTCCAGTGAAGGATCCAGTGTGTTGTAGGCAGTGGCTAAAGCCTGCAAAGAATCATCATTATGGAGAGAATGTTGTTACGTACGAATGTTGTTAATGAGTTTGTAATCAACATTTCAAATGAAGTTTTTTCCCTCCGTTTGGCTTCACTCTGAGACTTAAAAAAAAAAAAATACTCCAACATATACTTCTGACATTATAACAATGCAAAGCGGGGTGAAAATCAGTTACTCTAAGTTTGAGGAGTGTTGGGCATGCTGAGTTGAGCAGTGAAAAACTACAAATTGTCGTTATCCACAGTGTAGATGAGTGTGTTTTTCCTGTCAGGTTTGAATCTGTTGGCTTCTGCGAGTCGTGATCGGCTCATTCACATCTTTGACATGGAGAAGAAATGCAACCTAGTGCAGACGGTTTACGATCATTCGGCCTCCATCACTGCCATCAAATTCACAGGTCAGTTAACGTTCGTGAACAGATTTGCTGTTGTTTTCCACTAAATCTTTTGATTGTTTGGACATTTCATTCATTTTTTTGTCTTCATGTGTAGATCTGAGTTCAGAGTTGTGTATGGTGAGCTGTGGCGCTGACAAGAGCATCTATTTTCGGTCTGCTGAGAAGGTGAGGATGAATGGGTTACCTTTCAGAAATTTTATTTTCTTTGTTTGTTATAATAGGGGCTTTTGCACCGCGTAGTTATAGGAACTAGCAATCATGGCAGTCCCTAGAGAACTAAATGTTCCTCTAGGACCATTTTCCTGGTTGCTTTCACACCACCGTTGACATAAGCTGTCACCAGGGTTGGGGAGTAACGAATACTTAGTTGCGTATTTAAAATAAAAAATAAGTGTATTTCATCTCAGTTACATTTGAAATGGGTGGTAATCAGATTACAGTTCCATCTGAAAAGTGTTTTAGATTACCAAAGTGATTACTTTGAGTTTTAATGTCATTTAAACAGCGATTGGTGATTCTCTGACTCTGACCGTCTGAAAAAGACGAGTTCAGTTTCACCAACATTTAATACTTTTAAGAGGATCATAAAAATGTTGTTATTTTTATTTAGTTCTGTCCTGAACAAGACAAAATGACTGAATTTATTAAAAAAATAATTGCCCAACTGTCGACTGAACTGTCCTGTCATGACCTGATGATCCACGACTGTTTTCATGTTTTGTGAGTCATTTTATAATTCACTCGACACTGTGACTTTTTCTCACTATTTGTTTTATCCATCACAATTGTGAGTTTGTGTTTCACAATTCTGACTTCTTTTTAAGAAGTGAGATTTAAACTCACAAATGCAAGTTATAAAGTCAGAATTGGGAGATTTAAACTTGCAATAATGACTTTTTTCTTGCAATTGTGAATTTAGTATGTGAGTTTATATCTCATAATTCTGACTTTTCTCAATATTTTGAGTTTTTATCTCATAATTCTGACTTTATAACTCACAATTGCAACTTTATATCACTCAATTCTGAGGGTAAAAGTCAGAATTGTGAGATAAAAACTCACAATGACCTTTTTTGTGTTTGTTTCACACTTATTAGTATTCCAAAGTATTTCGATTAAGTGACTAAACTTGAGTAATGTAACGAAATCCGTTACAAATGACTTTTTAAAGCATGTATTTTGTAATCTGTAGTGAAATACATTTTAAAAGTAACCTCTCAGCCCTGAGTGTCTCTTACATCCTGGCGCTCTAATCGTTGTGCTCGACTTTTATTTTGACAGTGCTGAGAACAACTTTGTGTCCGATCTGTCCTATTTTTACGTTATTAGATAGAAAGTTAGGGGAGTTGGCTCACTTCTAATGCACCACAGACGGCTTCAATCCCCACCTAGGGCAACTTCACACTTATAAGTCGCTTTGGATAAAAGCGTCCGCCAAATGAATAAATGTAAATGTAGAACTGTTAAACAATAAGTAAACGGTATATGAAAAACTGTATTTGCCCTGTGGTTGATGTCCAACGTTGCTTGCTGAGCAGAAATGCATAATCATGTTTCGCTTGGTGCCTTTAAAGTCACGTTGGATTTTCTGTTTAGCTTCGTGGTTGAGAAGTGCCTGAACTTCGTTGTCGGTCCATCTCTCACTGTTTTCCATGTTTGTGGAGTTAATATATAGGCTATAAACAGTTTACACGGCTTTTCAAAAACACCAGGTGCCAGTGTTTCGCGTGCGTTAGGACATTCAACATTACCAGTGATGCATGTTTGATTTAGACGCTTCTGAAGGAGGAGCAAATTTCAGGCGTTTTACAACTGAAATGGTTCCAGGTTAGTCTAATTCAAAATATTATCCTGCTCTTGGAGATATTCAGCAGTGATGCAGGCTAAATATGCCATGAGCTCCACATTCTAGTTTATTTTATTGATTTATTTATTACTTAAACCCACTTGATACATCAATTATTAAATAAAAAATGGAAAGGGGGAAAAAAATGCTTACTGATTTAAATTAATACATTTAGATTTTTAATAAATGCATTTTTTAATATATGATCTAAATAAGCATATGCTAGGATAATATAAATAATTAAATGTAAACATTCAACTTTTCTCTTCCCAGAATCGAATGTTGTAGAAAAATGCTTTGTTTATAAAATATAAAATACAGAATGTTTGTTTTATTTATATATATATATATATATATATATATATATATATATATATATATATATATATATATATATATATATATATATATGTATGTATATGTATGTATGTATGTATGTATATATATATATATATATATATACAGTACTGTGCAAAAGTTTTAGGCAGGTGTGAAAAAATGCTGTAAAGTAAGAATGCTTTCAAAAATAGACATGTTAATAGTTTATATTTATCAATTAACAAAATGCAAAGTGAGTGAACAAAAGAAAAATCTACATCAAATCAATATTTGGTGTGACCACCCTTTACCTTCAAAACAGCATCAATTCTTCTAGGTACACTTGCACACAGTTTTTGAAGGAACTCGGCAGGTAGGTTGGCCCAAACATCTTGGAGAACTAACCACAGTTCCTCTGTGGATTTAGGCAGCCTCAGTTGCTTCTCTCTCTTCATGTAATCCCAGACAGACTCGATGATGTTGAGATCAGGGCTCTGTGGGGGCCATACCATCACTTCCAGGACTCCTTGTTCTTCTTTACACTGAAGATAGTTCTTAATGACTTTCGCTGTATGTTTGGGGTCGTTGTCATGCTGCAGAATAAATTTGGGGCCAATCAGATGCCTCCCTGATGGTATTGCATGATGGATAAGTATCTGCCTGTACTTCTCAGCATTGAGGATACCATTAATTCTGACCAAATCCCCAACTCCATTTGCAGAAATGCAGCCCCAAACTTGCAAGGAACCTCCACCATGCTTCACTGTTGCCTGCAGACACTCATTCGTGTACCGCTCTCCAGCCCTTCGGCGAACAAACTGCCTTCTGCTACAGCCAAATATTTCAAATTTTGACTCATCAGTCCAGAGCACCTGCTGCCATTTTTCTGCACCCCAGTTCCTGTGTTTTCGTGCATAGTTGAGTCGCTTGGCCTTGTTTCCACGTCGGAGGTATGGCTTTTTGGCCGCAAGTCTTCCATGAAGGCCACTTCTGACCAGACTTCTCCGGACAGTAGATGGGTGTACCAGGGTCCCACTGTTTTCTGCCAATTGTGAGCTAATGGCACTGCTCGACATCTTCCGATTGCGAAGGGAAGTAAGCATGATGTGTCTTTCATCTGCTGCAGTAAGTTTCCTTGGCCGACCACTGCGTCTACGGTCCTCAACGTTGCCTGTTTCTTTGTGCTTCTTCAAAAGAGCTTGGACAGCACATCTGGAAACCCCTGTCTGCCTTGAAATTTCTGCCTGGGAGAGACCTTGCTGATGCAGTATAACTACCTTGTGTCTTGTTGCTGTGCTCAGTCTTGCCATGGTGTATGACTTTTGACAGTAAACTGTCTTCAGCAACCTCACCTTGTTAGCTGAGTTTGGCTGTTCCTCACCCAGTTTTATTCCTCCTACACAGCTGTTTCTGTTTCAGTTAATGATTGTGTTTCAACCTACATATTGAATTGATGATCATTAGCACCTGTTTGGTATAATTGTTTAATCATACACCTAACTATATGCCTACAAAATCCCTGACTTTGTGCAAGTGTACCTTGAAGAATTGATGCTGTTTTGAAGGTAAAGGGTGGTCACACCAAATATGGATTTGATTTAGATTTTTCTTCTGTTCACTCACTTTGCATTTTGTTAATTGATAAATATAATCTATTACCAAGTTTCTTTTTGAAAGCATTCTTACTTTACAGCATTTTTTCACACCTGCCTAAAACTTTTGCACAGTACTGTATATATATATATATATATGTATATATATGTGTGTGTGTGTATATGTATATATGTGTGTATATATAGGTGTGTGTATGTGTATATATATATATATAATCTATATCAAACCATTTTACACTAAAATTCAAAGTTTTAACAATGAACCTCTGGTGTGCAGCACTTATGAAAATAAAAGGAATTGTTAATTACATTGAACATTTAATTAGTCATTTGATTAGTACAGTTTTTGATATGTTAATATTGTTTAAAAACAAAAAAGAGAGAGAATTTCTTAGGGATTATTGTAAAATGATTCAGTAGTTAATGTTTTATGAATTCAACTGATAAGACGTTCTTTTTGATAATTAAATTCTGTATTTTCCATTTTCATGGTTCGATTCAATTTTATCATGTCAAAGGGTTCTTACCAAAAATGAACTTGGCTTTGCTTCTGATAAAATCTGCCTTTTTTAAGTTTACTTTCCAACTCTTGTCGTCTCTTCTCAAAGACGTCGGAGGGCTTGATCTTCTCGCGATCGCATCACGTGGTGGAGAAGACGACGCTGTATGACATGGACCTGGACGCCACGCGCACACACACAGCCATTGCGTGCCAGGACCGCAACATTCGGTAGGGCTTTGCTGTTTTTACTCTAGATTTCTCATTTTGAAAGGATCAGATGAGATCTGTTTGTTTTTTGTGTTCCGTACAATAACATTTATCAAATCTTCATGGAGTTCTGTGCATGCGTGCTGTTTAAAAGCTCTTCTGCGTTTTCAGAGTGTACAACGTGAGGAGTGGCAAGATGAAAAAGTGTTTCAAGGGCTCCCTGAATGATGATGGGACACTGCTGAAGGTATGCATGCTGTAGCTGATGCCTGCGGTCAACATCCTCGACTTTTTTGGCAATGAGATTGTTTTTCTGCTCTCAGGTCCAGTTGGATCCCTCTGGGATGTTTCTGGCCACCAGTTGCTCAGATAAAAATATCTGTATCTTTGACTATGAGTCAGGCGAATGTGTGGCCACCTTATTTGGACATTCGGGTAGGTTTATTTTTCTCGATCACTGATTTAGTTGAAACCGTCACAGTATTAGATATGTTCGCATGTATTCTCTGAACCAGTGTTTCAATAAAACGGCTCGAGAATCTCATGTAGCGTCACATTTACCTCAGGAAAGTCATTCAGTGTCCACAGCATGAAGAACTCTAGAGGAGCATTTCACTAAATATACGCACTGGATTGGATTATATATTTACTTTAAATAAATTTGTCATGAAAACAAGTTATGACAGTAACTGTATAGATGATTATATTATATTGATGATTATATATTACATTATGTTTATCTAATGTCAAGAAGATTTAGGGTGCGTTCACACTTGTCGTGTTTGTTTCGATTAAAACGAACTCTGGTGCGATTGGTTCGTTTGAACACACCAAACAAGAGACCGCTAGAAAGATGGTCTCGGTCCGCTTCCAGACGAACTCTGGTGCGGTTCCATTGATGAACGCGACACGGACCAAAGACACGTAAACGAACCAAAAACAGGACGTGATGTCACGAGATGCGACGCTACGAGTCACTGATTCGACGACGCGGGAAGATCGGCGTCTCCAAAATGAGTCGAGGGCAAACGTGGAGCGACGAGGAGGTGAAGTTTCTGGAAATCCTGCTGCTGTTTTGAATGTTTTGAACATTTTATGAGCTCTTCGTGATTCTCAGCTGGTGAAATAAAGCATGAAATGATGGCGTTTAATCCAGAACACAGCGTTGTGTTGAATGTTCGGTAAGCGGCTCCGTCGAGAAATATACGTCATAAAAGCCGACCAATCAGGTCGTGACCGTATCCCTACGCCTTTGGTTCGGTCACTTCAGGTTCGCTGTTAAAAATGCCAGTGTGAACGCTAAGAGGACCAGGACTAGATGTTTCGTTTTTGTTTTTTGGTCCAACCGAACTACAAGTGTGAACGCAGCCTTAGAAGTTAATTCAAAAACTGCCTTGTGTGCAATTTACATGTTTGTTTATTTGAGTGTTGATTATTATATGTAAGAATAAATAGCAACTGAATTTAATAGTTTGAGCTTTTAACCTTTAATATTATAGTAATATGTCAGAAAGGGCTTCCTGTATATAGTTCACAGCATTACCTGAGACTGATTTTTCTCATTCTTCAGATAATGTCAATTATAATTACATTTATTTAAAGAGAAACACATTTGTTTAATAATAATAATAAAAGACAAAAGGGATAATATTTTTCTTTGCTCTCATTGGGAACCTTCGTTTTCTTCCAGAAATTGTTACAGGGATGAAGTTCAGTCAGGACTGCAGGCATCTGATCACTGTATCTGGTGACAGGTAACTTTTCGAATGTGCATCTTCTTTATTTTATTATTGATTTTCCAAGGAAATGTTTTTTTTTCCACATTTGGACGTGGTTTGAAGGGTTCCTTAAAAAGTCAAATCTAAAGCCGTAAAAAGTCTGAAATATCCTAAATGTTATGACAGAAGTCTTAATTATCATTTTAAAAGGTCTTCTATTTGAGTGTGGAAAAACAGGAATAAACATAGTTAATGATTATTAAATTCAAAAGGTGATGATTTAATAAAATGTTGAACTGATGTCAATGTGGCACAGCTGCGGTTCACAATCAAATAGCACGTGTTTTCTTAACATCTTTTGATGACTCTTGACAATTACTGTGTTTTATATTTGAATGTAATTGATGTTTGAAAGCGCATTTTATCGCTCGTCTTAAATGAGCAGCAAGTAGTCGTAAAAAGGAAACACTAACAGCATTATGTATTTGTGAAGCTCTTAAATTTGATTTTAAAAGCTCTGAAGATCCCCTGGGTTTGGTTGGGGTTTATAAACCATTAAATATTACATGGGAGTGTTTTTTTAAGTACATTTTGAGCCACATATACTGAAAATCAGAGACTTAGATGAACTAATTGACTTAATTTAGGCTAACCCTGGAGTATAGATAGGATAGTACATACTACTTTTGATATTTTGGTATTGGATACACTCATAATAGGAACAATCTTAAAAAATATTCTCTGCTCAACCTTACCTCGGCGTATGTTAACAACAAACTGATTTAGATCACTGTGTGTGTGTGTGTGTGTGTGTCCAGCTGTGTGTTTGTGTGGCGGCTGGACTCTCAGATGACCAACTCCATGAGGAAGAGGTTGGCAGAGAGGAAGCAGCAAGCAGGCCTCAGGGTTCAACGGGCTCCCAGCAAACAAGAAGCCATCAGGTAGTCATTTATCCCCTGCTAACGGCACACCTGATCTCCTCTGTCACGTTCACACCAGAGCCAGTGTGAGTTGATGCGTGTGTGATTTATGTATATTTATAAAGAACTTCCAGGAGCACTTGCATTGATGAAAACATTTTGCAAATGTGCCACTAGAAGTGGGCAGCTTGAACAAAATCCTGTGTTTTTAATATGCTTTAAGACCAACCATGTGCAAATTCATCATTCAGCACCTTAATGCGGTTTGAAATCGCCGGTGTTGAAGCATATCGTTACTTTGCTGCAAAGCGGAGGTTATCCTGGTGTATTTTTCTGTTGATATGAAAAGTCGGGTCTGTTTTTAGCAATATAGCGAACAGGAACATTGTTCGTGTAACATTAGCAACACATTAGTAGCTGTTTGATAAATCGTTACGTGGAGAGAAGAGAATGATACGTAAAACGCATTACCGTTCTGATACATCAACTTGCATAGACGAGCCTGTATGATTCACTCTTCTTCTGAATCCGGTTCTGGGGGGCGACTAATTATTTTAAGAGGTCTTAAATATGAGCTTGGAAAAACGGGAATCACAATACAGCTAATTGTTTAATTTAGAGCTGGATGATTCTGGATGAATTGAGAATCATGATTTTTTTTTTTTTCTTTCGAATTTGATTGCGATTCTCCCTTGATTCTGAACGGATAACTGAACAAAATAACAATTTATTAGAGGTTCTGACAAAATGTTGCATTCAAGTTTTTCATTTGTGTTCAATTTATTTTGAAAAACAATTTGTTTGTGAATGATTCAATGACTCACTCGTAGATACTAGTGTCATTTCCTGATTAATCATGTTTTTGAACGAATCTATGGAGTCAAGATAGGGCCATATATATCTGCAAAATAAAAAAATGTTTCGCAAAAAAAAAAAAATAATTGCAAAAAAAATTATATGTTTTGCAAATAAAAATAGAGTATTGAGAAAAAAAATGCTTTTTTGCAAGTAAAAAAAAATAATTGCAAAAGAAAAGTTAACCACTGAGAGAAAAAATAAAGTTTAGCAAAGTAAAACTTCAGCAGCATTGACTTTGCAACATATATTTCCCTTTGCGCCGCTCCTTTAAATCCGCGTTTCAGTCATCCGTGCCTTTGCGGCGCACGCTTTCCTTTGCGTTTCCTTTTTCTTTGCGCCTCGCTTTGTGGCCCTGTTTTGACGTGGGGGTGTGGTCAAGAGGTTGGGGTGTGTACAAGGGACGAAGGCGCGTCCCTCTCGCTTACGTCATCAGCGCGAGCCCCAGACCGAGTGGATCGATCATAGGGGATGATCGAAATGGCGGAGCAGAGACATGGCGAACTTGAAGAAAGCTATCAATAATACATACCTGTGATCCATCACCCGCATGTCTCTGCTCCGCCATTTTTTTTTTTTTTTTTTTTTTTTTTTTTTTCTGACTTCACAGTTTAATTTGAACGTGTCCTTGTGAAAGTCCATCATCCGGGGTTTTCCTCTGCCTTGTTCTTTTTATTTTTTATTTATTTTATTTTTTTTATTAACCAGACAAGTGTACAATATGCAGAAATTTACATATTACATATACAAAAAAATAAAAATACATATAAAACCAAACAAAAAAAAACATGCCAGAGTGTACAGACCATTGAGTCATTAAACAAAAACTGAACATTCATTAAAAATATGACAAGTCTTCCTTGCTTTTTTATTAATAATGTTCTCCAAGCTTGTGCAGTAGTCCTTCGTTTCCTGAAGAAAATGAATAAAATTTGGTTTGGATCCTGACCATTTTTTCTTGTGTATGTGAAATTTTCCCAAAATAATAAACAGTTGTACAATAAAAGTAAAATTATTATTGTCATTGGAATAATACAGACATATATCAAAATTATTTAATTTAAATATAATATTTGTTTTCCTCTTAATGAAATTTTCCACATCCACCCAAACAATCTTTGTGTAAATACAATCACAAAACAAATGGACAATAGATTCTTTTTCCATAGAACAAAAATCACATGAATAATGGATCTCTAAATGAAACCTCTCTAACACACTTTTAGCTGGATATATACCATGTAAAATTTTAAATGTAACCTCCTTCACTTTATTATTTAAACAGTATGGTTCACAAATACACCAAGCTTTTTTCCAATTTATATTTCTAAATACACTGGTCCACAATATGCTTTTATGAGTAGCTGTTTCATCTATTATAATATTCCTAATATGTTTATTTGTACAGCTGTGTTTGAAAATATCAATGTCTCCTATAAACAAGCTGCCTTTAATGAATATTGTGTCACTTCTACAAGCTCTTACAAAATGTATGACTTGTTGAGGTATGGCGTCAAATACAACAGCAAACTCCTTTGGTGTAACTGGAAACCCAAATTTATCCAAGAATTCACTATATGATAATAAATTACCATTTGAGTTTAAAAGTTGTCTAACTAACACAATATTGTTTTCGTACCAACTGTTATAGAAGAGAGATCTGTTTTTATATTGAATGCACCTATTATTCCAAATAATATATCTGTTTGGGGACCCTATGATCGATCCACTCGGTCTGGGGCTCGCGCTGATGACGTAAGCGAGAGGGACGCGCCTTCGTCCCTTGTACACACCCCAACCTCTTGACCACACCCCCACGTCAAAACAGGGCCACAAAGCGAGGCGCAAAGAAAAAGGAAACGCAAAGGAAAGCGTGCGCCGCAAAGGCACGGATGACTGAAACGCGGATTTAAAGGAGCGGCGCAAAGGGAAATATATGTTGCAAAGTCAATGCTGCTGAAGTTTTACTTTGCTAAACTTTATTTTTTCTCTCAGTGGTTAACTTTTCTTTTGCAATTATTTTTTTTTACTTGCAAAAAAGCATTTTTTTTCTCAATACTCTATTTTTATTTGCAAAACATATAATTTTTTTTGCAATTATTTTTTTTTTTTTGCGAAACATTTTTTTATTTTGCAGATATATATGGCCCTATCTTGACTCCATACAAATCTCTTGAATGAATGATTCAATGACTCACTCGTAGATACTAGTGTCATTTCCTGATTAATCGATGTTTTTGAACGAATCTCTTGAATGAATGATTCAATGACTCACTCGTAGATACTAGTGTCATTTCCTGATTAATCAATGTTTTTGAACGAATCTCTTGAATGAATGATTCAATGACTCACTCGTAGATACTAGTGTTATTTGCTCATTAATCAATGTTTTTGAACAAATCTCTTGAATGAATGATTCAATGACTCACTCGTAGATACTAGTGTCATTTCCTGATTAATCAATGTTTTTGAACGAATCTCTTGAATGAATGATTCAATGACTCACTCGTAGATACTAGTGTTATTTGCTCATTAATCAATGTTTTTGAACAAATCTCTTGAATGAATGATTCAATGACTCACTCGTAGATACTAGTGTCATTTCCTCATTAATCAATGTTTTTGAACAAATCTCTTGAATGAATGATTCAATGACTCACTCGTAGATACTAGTGTCATTTCCTGATTAATCGATGTTTTTGAACGAATCTCTTGAATGAATGATTCAATGACGTGTTTTTAAGTCGCTTGTCTCCACCTGGTGGTGTAGTGACGTAAATTACATTATTTGAAGTTACTTTCAAAATGTGATTTTGCTCTATTTTGATTGCTACTGTAGACATCAGTGTTTATATCCAGGCTATAAACGTTTATCCAGTTCTTCTGAGATAATCTGAATACTTATAACACCGAAATAGTGGCTGAAAGACCTGGTTCATACCTACACATGACCGCTGCTCTCTCTGGATCAACAGCAGCGCCAACACGGATCTGAATGTCCGCTGCGATTTTTGTGAAAGCTTTAATAGACGCAGGCGTATCGTTGTCATTTACGAATGGTCTTTTAACATTGCAATGATGACAATTTGTGAAGATTATAAAATAAAAACAAAAGTTATTTTCCTAATACGATCACGAGGGAAAACGTAGGCTATAAACGAACTGCATCACGGTCGCACGACTTCAATGTCTCCACCATTAAGCTTCTGACAGCTCTTTCAGTCCTTATTTAAGACACATTTTACATAAGTTTGAGTTAAAATGGTTTTGCGAAAGGCTGCGAGAGTGACTCGTGAGTTTGGGGAGCATTTAATGTCCTCTGTACACCACTGACTTAAGGCCGATGGAAACATACATCTGGGCCTACGAACATGCATCATACCTGCAGCACTCTGGGATTTAGTCATCTTCAAAAGGCCGTGATTTCAATCAATTACTGTGAAAGGCAATTTGTATATTTGCATTAGTTTTAAAAACTGATATCTTGTCAAACATGGTTTCTGACTATCTGATTTCATTATTCCTGTTGCTCAGGAGAGAGACCTACATCGCTGTGCCATGTAGTGCGCCGCCTCACACAGTGGTGGAGGAGGAGGAGGAGGACGGCTTGATGCCAGAGGAGGATGCAGAAGATGGTGTGGAGGACTGCAGAACTCCAAACAGACTGGACTCCACGGACGGTGCGTTGATTTGGGTCTTCTCTGGTGTCACTGGCCTCTTTTTTCCAGTCTTTGCAACATTCTGCATTATCCTGTGAATCTGTTTGTGTTTTGCACATGTCAGGCTCTACGTCAAGTGCATCAAGTCTATAATTCTGTTTAAAATGTGATTTAATGGGCTTGACTGTTGTACTTTAGCATCTCTGGATTCGGTGGTGCTCCAGACCAATGGCAAAATGCCCATGTGGGTGCGCAGACTGGTATGTGTGTTCCTGTTGTCATAAAGTGTTACTACATATTGAATTATGTCGTGACTAATGGATCTCCTTGAAAACACAGGGTGGAGGAGCTGAAAATGATGGTAGCGGCGTAGACGACAGAGCTCAGTACCAGCCACAGGGACGCTGGGCAGTGCAGTCAGATCCATTAGCCATCCGCACAGTGCTGGAGATGAAGAGCATGCAGCTTCCGCTTTCACACACTCCCTGCAGAGGTGTGGAAGAGGAAGAGCTCGAAGAAGACGCTCGCTTCCACCCGCAGAGTTTGGACAGTCTGTTGGATGAAGACGTCGAAGATGATGATCTAGAGGAAGAGGAAAAGATTTGCAGTGTAAGTTTTGTAAAGCCAGTCTTCAGCTTGGTCATCTTGCAGCAGGTGCATGTTAGTAGCTTCAGAACACGTTTCCTATTCCGTTGCACTACTTTTCCATTGTTTTTCTATGCAAGCGCTCACTAGACAGATGTGTATGACCGTTCCGCTCGCGTCTCGTGTCTTTCGCAGTGCCTCGCACGTGAGCGCCGCCTTTTTAAGACGCTGCGTCAAACTTTTACGTGCAGTGCCGCTCATCAATGTCAGTTCCAAAACAGTGGACCAATCAGAAGAGCTCGGGGGCGGAACCCACCGCCGCTCGTTCAGTGTTCTATTATAAACCGTTCTCATGTTTCAGACCATTTGGATCGTGTGCCTTTCCCGCAGCAGTTCACTCTGTGGGTCATTCTCTACTTTTAGCCCCATCCTGCGTAACGGTAATAAAACAATAATTCGGCGAAATTCGCCGTTTTGAAACCAAAATAGGTGACCTACGTGAATCGTGTAGATTCGATGAGAAAACTTCGGGGGGGGATTCATATCCAGTGAACTGCGATTCAGTGAATTGCCGAACTAGGTTCTTCCCCCAAATAGCAAGTGAGGGATGATTGACAGATGCGTAAAGCCTATCATTAAAAAGAGACTGAAAATCGACACCAATAAAGATTCCCGCTCGATCCCTCTTCCACTCCCGCCGTTTGACTGACGAACAGTCGGCGACAGTAATCGCGGTACTTCTGACTCCTGAAGGTAAACGGCCTGGGTTCGATGTGGAAAGGTGAAATATTGTTTTGAGTGAACTTAATCCTCTGGATTCGATGATCGCATGGATTATCTTAAAATACTCCGTCATTTATGTTTCCTCAGATAAGAGGAAGACATCAACAAGCCATGCAAATGATAAAATGCTCAAGTAATGCTGAACAATAAATCTTAATAAATTTGAAATCACTATGGCTTAGTGATTATGAAAATGTATTAATCTGAATTACATAACATTGTATTGGCTGTCAATCATGATGGAAGAGTTCAGTTACATCTCTTGTGGGGGTCATGCATTAAGCCATTTGTGGTGCTCCTCCCACATTGTGCCTCATATACTGTAAATGTTAGACCCAGTGACAGGCTGGCATGAAATGGCTTGCATAATACTTAGTAAGGAGGCCATAATAATTTTTGACTCATGGCTGAAGTTAAGTTTCTCCAGCTCTCCCCAGGTTGGCAAAAAAAGCATCTCAAAATGCATCAGATTGATGCTTTAAAATATGGAATATTTAAATTTTTCCCCCCTAGAGGAGTAATATCCTTCTCACCTTTTTTCACCCCTGACCCGTTTTCATCATCTGTGGAGCTGAAGATGACTACTCCCATGATTCTATGCTCACTGCACAGCATCATCAAACTACAGCTTTGTTTCGAATAAGCGCCCTCTAGCTGTGAAAATTACATATTGTTCCTTTAAGGACGGTTTCTTTTCTACAAGTCATTTTATTATATCCATGTTTGTGTTTGCAGACAAATAGTACATGAAAGTGAAATCACTCCAGAAATTCTTTCAATGCAGTTTGTTTTTTGGTCTATACTGAAAAAAGAAGGGCCAAGCATCGAGCCCCAAGTTACCTTGGTGTGCCAGTATTTGAGGTACTATTTGCACGGTTTATGAACAGTGTCTGAGCTCGTTCACTGGCGACCGTTTCTTTTACATGCATCATTTTATTATATAAATGTTTGTCATTTAAACTTGAAATCAATGTTCTGTCCTGTCTTGCCTGCCCTCGAGATGTTTGAGCTCCCTCTTCATTTGGTTAAATTTTATAATAATAATAGTAATACTTATTTTATTAAGTTAACCCTTAACGGCTGATCGTGAACTACTGCGAGGGAACCTGATTGTTAGTTTGGTACTCTTGGCCTCAGGGCTTAGATTAAGCCAGGATTAGGCCTTGCTTCAATTAGGATATTAAGTTTTTATAAATGTGCCTTTGAAGAAATGCATGGTCAAGATGCACAGTGGTTCTGACATGTTTTAAGGCAGTGGTTCTCAACCGGTGGGGCGCGAGCAGGCTACAGGATGGGAGGGAAAAAAAATGATTTTTTTTTTTTTTTTTTTTTTTTATCACTAAACTACTGTCATAAAAAGTTATAGTTTTATATAAACATTACTCTTGAATAAAAAATGTAATGTGTTTGGACTGATTTAAAAAAAAAAGTTTTGAACAAATTTGATTGGTTTGTCGATAGCGAGCGCAAATGCAGGTGATAAGCGGTTGTTTATTAAGCGAGTCATTGATTCGTTCATTCAAACGATTCGTTCAAACGGCCGATTCATCAAGAATGAGTCAGATGTTTGTGCATGGGTCATTGAATCTTTGACTCAACCGATTCGTTCAAAACACTGAATCATTCAAAACACGATTGAGTGTTGCTGTAAAATATCCAAAAACCACTTGTCCAGTGTTCTATATTTTGTTTTGAGTTCTTGGAATATCCCAAATGCTTCCAACTATTTGTAAATCATGAGAGAATTGCTGTTAACCCGAGGATCTGGGATGTGCGAGGGAGTCGCCTGTCAGCGGCGTCATATTTGCGTTCCCCTCGATTTCCGGTTTTATTTTGTAGAAGCCATGGAAACGCTAAAAATGCATATATTAAATGTTTTAAAAGACAGGGGAACATCTGTTTTGATGCATTATTGACAATTATTTTAATATAGCTCAACACGTTAAGTCTTAACATTTTTGCGAGTACCATGTTTTATCATGCCACAGAGAAACGGTGTAACATCATCTTCAACACACTCAAATCTCTCGGATATGATAAACGGAGTTTCCTCATACCGGAAAAGCGGAAGCGGCGACTGTGTCATAATAAAAGTCCCGCTGCTCTCGAGGCGTGTGTCGTTCGTCTCGGTCAGCTCCACAACACTCGCTCCTGCTCTGCTTCATTCTACAGTAACGTTAATAATCGCATCCGTGAACGTGATTCTGCCGGATTCTTTTCCACCTGCTCTGAGGTGAAGACCACATGTGCCAAGATTCCTCGCTCAAACTCGGCATCATCAAGCTACGCCTTTTGTTTTGAATAGGCGACCTCTAGTGGACGGAAAACTACATAGTGCAGCTTTAAGCTTCGTCTCTGAAACTGGGGGTTGGACTTTTATTCCTGGCTTTACTTGACCGGATGTCGGAGAGTGATGTCAGAAGCAGTCATTTCACTCCATTGCATTCTCATCTGTGTCTCATTTCTAGTCCTCTAATGGGACCAACAACTTCAAATCTATAACTCAAAAGTATGAGCCTAAGTGCAAGGGAAATATTCATTTTTCTTGTGTTTTTAATCAATGTTGTGGTTTATACATGATTAATTTAGTTAATCTTACATGGATTTTCTTATATAATCTTTTCATAATCCTTTAAGCATGAGAAATCATTATATGTGATTGTTAACATATAGATATATACGTAACCATTTATATGTATTCGACTTTTTGTCTTTTGTTGTTCGTGAAGTTTTCAAAAGGGTGTTAACGTCTAAGAATGTGAGGCGACGAGCTGAAGATGCAGGGGTCAGATCTTGATGGATGAGCTGTTTTCTTTTCTATTTTATGGGTTGGGTTTGGATGTTTTACCATATATCCTTCATGGTATAGTTTCTCTGGTCAGCGACTCAAGAATTGATGACTCTTTCCTGCCCTTTAGGTCAGTTAGCTAGGAAGTTGAGATGTCGATGATGTCTGCAACTATTTTACCATATGGGATGGTGATAAACCGGAATTTGTACCTATATGGTAAAAGGAAGTAGGATGGCTTTATGATAATTGACTTATTTGCACATCCAATCAATTTTGATTTTCTTTGTTTACTAAAAATTATGATTTGACTGAATAAAAACTCTGTTTTGTGTGAAGTTCACTTGGTAGCTCTCTGAGGTAAGCTTTGGTTGTAAGAGAGACTGAAATTTCAGTCAAATTGGTTTGATAATGGCCTGATTTGATTTCATAGGTGAATTTCCACCACACAAGCCTCACTAATAATTGTAACCACATGATCGTCTGTTGCTATATCTGAAACATCAAAGAGTTTGTTTATTTCTTATAGGTTTCCAGACACGGGTTTTGCTCTTCGCTCCAAGGGCCAGATTTTCTGCATTTGCCGCATGGAGAGGAGAACTTCAATCCAGAGCTCAGCTCGCCAGAGAAGACTGGATACATTTTATACCCAGCCAACAGCACCGCTCTGTCCACTGGAGAAGGGTAAAGCACTCGTAACAACATCTGGCTTTGGTTCATTTTCACGTTATAAACGTGTATATATATTTATAATGTGTATGTATTTTTTTTCTTAAGCGTATTGCATTGATATATTGTTACAGCCCTACTTTTTTTGCACAATTTATGACATGTGGGTGAGCTGGATCCAAGTGTGACTGTTTTTTTTTTTTGCATTTGCATACTGTGCAACTGGACTTTGTACCCCGAGTCATTGCTCTATGAAAGTTCCTGGTTGTCAGCATTTTTCACTCATTTAATAATCTTTTGTTGTGGTTTTTTTTCCCTTCGCTGCAGAGAGTTTGATGTTAAAGCTCTATGTGAGGGGAAAGGTGCTGACCCTGAGGAAGAGGAGCTAAGCCCAGATAGTGCTTGTTCAGCGGAGAGCCGAGCCTCCCATAGCGACCAGCCACATGAGCGTAAGTCACATTCAACTCTGTGTTTGGAGTGTGTGAAACCACCTAACACTCTAGGAGTGGCTTTGAAGAGCTTGGGGCCAACCTGTTGATGTGGCTTTCTGTTTTATTTAGAGGACACAGACTCCCTCAGTCAGGTGAGCTCCACTGGAAGTTCAGGAGTCGAAGAGGAGGAGGAGGATGAAGAAGAATCTGGAACTCTGCTTCGCCAACATTTCGACACGCTGGGTGTGGCTGTTAATGGTACAACTTCAGCTCTTGTGCTGGTCTCAAATGCCCTACTTTTGTTTAACGAGCAGTTCAACAAAAAATACAATTCTGTGTGCTTCAGAATGTAATGTTTGATAGGTCAAATGATCTCAAAGGTCTTCATTAGTTTTCCACTGGAGGCTGGAACACACTACATGACTTTTAAAAGGATGGTTCACCCAAAAATGAAAATTATCCCATAATTTAGGTGTATATGACTCTCTTTTTTCACTCAAACACAAAAAAAATACTCTTCCCAGCTTTATAATGGGAGTGAATAGTAACGTGCTTTTTGAAGCCCAAAAAAGCACATCCATTAATCTTAAAAGCACATCCATACTACATGCTGCACATCCATATTTATAGTTCAGCGTGTGACATGAGATGTAGGAGTAGCGCATTCGTCAGTGATTCTAGTTTATTAAGTAATAGTTATAAACATGGACATTTTTCTCATTAAAAACGGATCGCTTCACTTCGGAAGGCCTTTATTAACACACTGGATTACTTTTATGATCTATGGATGTGCTTTTTTGGACTTCAAAATATCGGTTCCTATTCACTCCCGTTATAAAACTTGGAAGCGCCAGAATGTTTTTAAATATAACTCTGATTGTGTTTGACTAACAGAAGATGCATGGTTTGAGGGCAAGTAAATTATCCCTTTAAGAAATATTTTTCCAATTTACAGAGTAGCCGAAAATCACAGCCAGTGTGCAGATATTAAGCAGTCGGAGTCGCTTCGAATGTGATCGGTGCAGTCAGGCCAGTACTATTTCGAATTGGGACACAGAAAGTGGTTGGGGAATTTCAAACCCATTTTCATTTGCCATGCATCTCTGAGCCTCCCAAACATATTCCTAACGAGGCTTGTGTTTCTGTCGGAGTCTGCTGCGTTCTGAACCACTTGAGTCTGTGTGATTCTCAGTCGATTCACACTGCGCCGAGAGATGATAGACGCTTCTCTTACTCTTGCCGCCGTTGGTCACTCTCGTGGAACGTCTGAGAAGTGACGTGGTTGAACGACTTCAGATATTTTTAAAGTCGAGTCGACTAGTCACTAATTGCATTAATGAACCGATTCGCCTGAACCTCGAGCTGAGACTCGAACGCGAGTCGCCTTTTGCGCAGCTATGGCACATGACGCAACGCTGCCCACAATACCTGGCAGTATCTCTCTACTAATAGTGAAGCTGTGTGTGTTTTAGTTACCAAGAAATATACCTTTCAGTTGGTTATGGAGTATAAATGTAGATTTCAGAGATCTTATTCTTTTGCGCCCTCTATAAGTCATGATCAGCGTCAAGCTTAAAGGGACGGTTCACCCAAAAATAAATCTTCATTGACTCACCCTCAAGTATGAGTTTCCTTGTTCTGCTGAACACAAAGGAAGATATTTGGAAGAACCAAACAAATCTTGCCCTCATTGACTACCATAGTATTTATTTTTTGTACTATGAGAGTCAATGGGGGACGAGATCTGCTTGGTTACTGACATTCTTCCAAATGTCTTCCTTTGTCGATTAATCTGTGCATCCCCTACTATAATCTGCGTTTGTAAAGGGTAACAGAAAAACTGGGAATCATACAATTCAGACTACGGCAAACGTGTGTCGTGTCGTGAGTCTTAAAGTGATGGTGAAATCATTGTTGCTGATCTAATCTGCTGTGGAAACTCTCTTGTAGAAAAGTTCAACACGGACTTGAGCAGTCTGCAGCCCGGCTCAGAGAGCAACTTCCTCAATCCTCGGCTCAGCATCTCCACGCGCTTCCTCTCCCGCTTTCAGAGCCGCTTCCGGTGAGTCGTCAACGCCGTCAAGCTATGTGATGGAGAAATATGAGTTTACACTTCTAGTTCTTCTTTTGAGATCTAAATGAAAAGGGGGAAGTAGCGGTGTAATTTTGGAGTATAGAGGGTCATAGTTCAGATGACATGAGTAATTTCGTTTCCGTCTGCTCTTTCAGCACTATAGGGACTAGTAGCAGTGCTGTTTGCCGGCCTGCAACCTGCCTGCCCAGCATACCTGATGAGTCCAGTGACGGCTGTCGAACCCTCGACGTAACGCTGGTATGATGCTTACACTCATGAATGCTCTCATGGTGTGTGTGTGTGTGTGTGTATACAGTATGATCCCAAAGGTTCTTCGTAACCGTCACGGCATAGACTGAACAATAATATGCCACGTCATTCTGTGACATTTCTTCAGCTTTAGTTTTTGAACTCAGAGTATAACCACTTCTCCTATTTTGTCGAAAATAATGTCTGATGCCATTGATTTTCCATGATGTGTAACCTCTACACGTCTCAATGTGTTTTTAGCTTCATAAAGAGATGGTTCACTCAAAAATGAAAATTGTTGTCATTTACTTAAAGCCATCTTTTGGAACAAAAGGATATTTTTAATGAAACTTGAATGAAACCATTGGATTGAGTTGAATCCAAGTCTTCTGAAACATTGATCAATACACAAACTGTACATGATATAATATGGTAAACTGAAGCTCAAATGCCTTTTCTGTAGGTTGAGAATAAAAAATCAGCCTAAAAATGTTCAAATTAAATCTGTCCATCATATAAAACAAGTAAATTACAATTTTCATTTTTGCTTTGAGCCGTCCCTTTAAGTATTGACAAAACAGGAGATGTACACTTCAGACTTCTGATGCTCATGGACTAAATGCCACACAATGATTTCTTAAGTAAAACTATATTAGAAACATTGTATCGGAGTGTGCTAGATGACAATATTAGTTGCGTCAGTAGAGACAATTTGAGACTTTTTTTTTAAAAATTGAGCGCAGTAGTTTGAACTCTTTTTTTTTTTGTCTTTTGGACTTTAATATTTTCTTTTTCTTCTGCTTCTAAGGACAAGTCAAAGCTTCTTTCAAACAAAAGTGGGAGTATTGAGGAGAACGAGAAGAGTGGTATGTGTTAATACAATGCATTTTACTTCTGACTGGGTGAAAGTGATGTTCATATACTCGAGGCAAAAACGAAAGAGCAGCGGTTTACTGTCGGCGAACATCTCAGTGCAGTTAAGAAATCGCTTTAAAGCAAGCAGTTTTATAGTATTAAACACGAAAATACCGCCTGAGAATTTCAATTTAACATGTGATTGCTCACTGACGCGTGACCTCAATGGACTGAACAGAGGAAATGAACTGGAGAAGATTTCCTTTTCGGAGAACGTGGAGCATCAGTGTCTCAATGTACTAATAGTAGTTCCAGCTAGAGGGACCATTTCGAACTCCCTAAAACTCCAAACAAACTTGGTTTGAGCCTGACTTTGTTTGATTTAACATCACACCTGTTCATTATTATATTTCATTTGAAGTATATTGGGTCTTTAGACTAGTATTCAGTGACCTCAACATGTCTGGTCCCATGATGCCGTCTGCTCCATGTAAAGTAACTGGAGTCTTCAGCTCAGTAAGAGTATGTAGATTTTATGCATATTCATTCATTCATTCATTCTAGAAGATTTTCCCACTCGCAGCTTTAACAACAGCTCAAAATTAAGCTGGACCCTTTTTTTTCCTGCTGTTTAATTAGAAGATATCAGTTTGTTCCGGCTCTGTTTTAATCATTTTAAAATGTAAAAAATCTTGTCCTCCAGTTACCAAGAAACGGTCCTCGATGGCTGCTCGGAAATCTTGCCAAAACTTATCTTTGTTACGCTGGAAAAATGCTCTGGGAGGTCTGTGAGATTTGAAGTGGTTTTTAATGTCTGGGGTTCTAAAGTCACCAAATCCGAATCATTTCACACGGGTGTCTTTGGCTGCATCCCAAATTACATACCGTATTTTCCGGACAATAAGCCGCAACTTTTTTCCCACGCTTTGAACCTTGCGGCTAATCTATGGATTTTCCCCGCTTTCAAATTTTTTCCATTCAAAAAACATTGTGACGTGTCAGTTTTTTGGCGGCATGTTTACGGTTTAGATTAAATCGAGCGCGCTCAAACTTCCCATCATTCTGATTACGGGAGTCATTTTGTGACCCTCATCATGACGAAGACACGGAGAAATGCATATGATGCAAAAGACGCGATATGCGAACGGCCCCTCAGTCGTCTTTTTGCGCCGAGTCAATTCCTCACGCTGCTGTTTCCAGCGTCTTCTCATCAACTCATGAAGCTCTATTTTCTTCTCCAACAGCCGGATCAACTCCAGAGCAGCATCATACGCGTTTCTCCGTGTCTTTGACATGATGAGGGTCACAAAATGACTACCGTAATCAGAACGATGGGAAGTTTGAGCGCGCTCGATTTAATCTAAACCGTAAACATGCCGCCAAAAAACTGACACGTCACAGAATGTGAAGGAACATTCAAGATGTTTCAACTGTGCAGATCCGACTGAAAGCCTAAACAATCGCCACCGCCATGAAGTTTGAGGATTTTAGAGGTTCATTTGTTTGACGTGTGATTTCGGATGCAGCCTTGGTGTTTTCATGCTCGGTTAATCTCTTTTAGTTTGTACACCTCTTGGTTCCAGTTTCTTGCTTTGAACTACAAGCTTCAAAAGTTACTGTAGAAGTTTATTAAAGGGATAGTTCACGCCTTCACCCATTCAAGCCGTCCTAGGTGTATATGAATATCTTCTTCCAGACAAACACAGTTGTATTAAATATATTCTGGCTCTTCCATGCTTTTATAATGGGAGTGAATGGTGCTCCTGATTTTGAAGTCCCAAAAAAAATCATATCCATACATCATTAAAGATCTCCATGGTGTTAATAAAGTCCTTCTGAAGCAAAGCAGTGGGTTTTTTGTAGTCATTCACTCCTAGGATGGCTTGAGGGTGAGTAAATCCTGTGATTGTTCTCATTTTTGGGTGAACTATCCCTTTAATGGGAGAGTATAATTCCATATTTTAATTCCAAATCCAAATATGTCTTTTCTTCTTTTCAGAAATCTCAAACAAGACCATTCATTCCAAAGCTCATAATACCATCAATGCTACAGCAATTCTTGCCACCAAATCCGCCAGCAACACGTGTGATGCCTCCGTTACACGTTCCCGCCAAAGCTACATGGGTCCCACGGCAAGCTCCCGTGCTAAGAAAGCGCCGAGCAACTCTGTGGAGAGTCTGAACGTGTGTGTGTCGGAGGAAACGCAGCTAAACGCCCCGTCCTCGTCACTGGACCCAATCGTAGAGCAAAGCAAAGAGAACATTGTTCCACCTTCCTCTTCGGCTCTTTCCTCGGAACGGTCTCTTACGACACCTGCCTTGGGAAACCACAGTGCCCGGGCAGCTCTTCGATTGGATCTTGTTGGCCCCGGTCGTGGCAGCCTGTCACCCGTTTTGTTCAAGAACCGTCCAGGGAAAGTTGAATGTCCCGGTTCTCCGCGTCGACAGGCTTTGGTGACGCCCACAGAGATGCGGTCGCTGGGGAAAGAGTGTCGGAAGCAGATCATTAATATTGAGCAGAGTTTGGCTCCAAAGACTTCAAGCAGGTTCTCAACGGGGTCTGAAATGTTTGTGGGGATGCTCCCAGTGTCGGAATCCAGTCATACGGTGGTTGAAGACCTGCAGTTTACAGGGTCACGCGAGACCCAAACCTCGGCTCAGATCTCTGTAACTCTGGACCGAGAGGATTCTACAGAAAACCACTGCCTTGATGAAGACGCAGGTAAGTTGTAACTCCATCTCCGAGTTGGGTTGCCCATTTTGTCCAAAGTTGGCAACCGTAGAAGGGCTGGGCAAAAAAAATTCGATTTGTTTTTTTTAAATGTTCTCTAAAGCCACAAGTCGATCTTTTTCGTGCAAATAATAAAACTGATTTACTGTCCCGTCTCCTTGCGCT